>JBBMOE010000038.1:4080941-4145774 GCA_037975065.1 Chaetodon trifasciatus
TGGGGGGGGGGGGGGGGTGAGGGAGGGAGTACCACAGGGGTTTGGAGACAGCTGGCACGAGAGAGGCCGGGAGAGAGATGGAAAGAGACAAGGAGAGGGAGAGATGGAAGACGAGAAAGAGACAACGTGACGAGCGTGTTTGAAATGATGAGGGATTTTATGACAAGCATTTCTTCAAGGCTGCACCAGGCATGACTTTGAGTGAAAATATCCACCTAAATCAAGTGTCAGATCAAAACACCAAACTGCCTCCGAAACAGAAGCAAGTGAGAATTCCCTCCAGGGAAAACTGGACTCACCAGGTCTTTGTCTGCAGTGCAGTGATCTCACGTCTGATTGGCTGATTTTTCTGCTTACACATTGTACAGTAAACAAAGACTTTAGCATACAGGCCTAACTGATGGAACATGTGTGATAATGGAGCCGGACTTTTTGTTTAGAGATCAGTTAACTGCTTATTGGCATAACCTGATCAGCATCTAATCAATATATGGAGCAGATGACATCTGGGATATGCGTGATAAGAGACGTAGGGAAGAGAATTTGACTGGGCGTTTAAACATGCTTTTATCGATCATTATTAGCTCTTAAGGTCCTGCACAGCTTTCCACACACAAGATGACACAATGTCATGCTAGCAATAGAGAAAAAAAAGGATATTAATGTTCTAATATGAATCATTTATTACCACGTTCATTTTGACATCAGTTTAATTACCAGGAACAGCCATGGCTGTCACAGTGGAGACCTTTACGCCACAATTAACATGTGATCTGGAAGCAAATTCTTTATTTTACCTTCAATTTAAGTCCCAAAACCAATGTACAGCATATTAAGACGCAACAACATGATATACAAAGATCTGCAGAGAAAACACAGTCGTCTCTCAACCACAGGCCTCCCTCACTGCATTCCTAACGATGCCCTTAAATTCATCAGTGGATATGCATGTGTCTAATTTTAGATCTTGTTGCAGATTATTGTAGTTTTACCCAGATCTGTCAAAACCAGGGAAATTAAATAGCAAGCATTTGGAAGAATGTAGCTGAAGCTGTTAACCCAGTGTTGCTTTATAGATAAAAATATACTCGTGCTGTTGTCTGGAAGTGGACAAGGATGTGCACCAGTTCCTGAAGAATGCGACAGCGAGTAAGAGGGTTTGTGTTTGTAGTGCAATGCAGAGATGCGTGGATGCACAGCTGAATCAAGGCTCTGTAAAATGGCGCGGGCTGCATGCGTGTACAGTACGACATGTCACCGTTATCAATCACGGGCAGGAAAGAAAATCTGCTGGTTCGCTTTACAACAAAATCAGGTGGAGGCTTTCAGAGTAAACAGAGCTGAGGGGCTCAGAGTCTCTTCCAGTGTCTTCTGTGTGATTAGAGAAAAACAAACAAATGCAACCACAACTCCAGCCAGCGGAGACATCCTCCTTTCAACGAGGAGACGGTTTTAATTTTGAAGAGCATAAACAATCCCGCTGGTGTGGTAAGGAGGCCTCCAGTCGTCTTGATTAATGGCCAAATCTGTTTGTTTTACATGATGCTCTCTGTGCTTTGTATGCTTTAAGTGCTATATGTGCCGCAGCTTTAAGTATCGCTGTGAGGAGCAACACTTTACTGCACAATCAGTACTTCTGTAAGCAGCATGGATGTCTGCGTCTCCACATTTTATTGAAAATGATGAGTCTTCGGAGGCTGATTACAGAGGAACTTTTCTGAAAAGTTTTTATGATAAAACGCGGCAGATAATCGGCCCGATACGTCTCTGATGTCCTGATATGTTTTCTTCTGCTCCTCATTACACCAGAGCCGGCTGTTAGTCATAACAATGTCGCTGCGACGGCACTGTAATTAACATTATGAATATTTTGCATCCCCGCCTTGTTTTTCTTTCCCTGCATCCTTTGCATTTTTTTCGCTCTCTCTTTCTCTTTTTGTTATCTCCCCCCACGCTCTCTCTCTCCGTCTCTCTTTCTTTCCTTCCATCCCTTTCTCTGGAGGTCTGTTTATTTATTGCCTGCATTTCTTCTTCCTTTCCATTTTCCTTTCTCAGCTGTTCTCTGTCTTCTTCCAACCTTTCTTTCTCTCTCTCTTTCTCAGCATCTCCAAGTTTTTTTTTCCTCTTTTGTGGCGCGGTGACAGATGCCTAATTGAATGATGAATGTCCCTTTATTATGCTCTAATTGAACTGCCTGCTCTTTGATTGGCTGGCGCTTGCGCGGCTGGGCTCATCGGATTGGTTGGACGGCTTGCGTCGAGGGTTCAGGGGTGGGGTGCTGGTTGGCTGAGTGCGAGTGGCGGCTGGCAGGAGCGGCAACCCTACTCTCCATCTGTCTCCTCACACACACACATGCACACACCTCACACACACACTCTTACAACTGATGAGCAACCTACCCCCTTTCATCCCAGCCTTCCTCTCACCTCTCACACAAGGGAATGATGTGGGTATTACAGATGCACACGTGCTTGTGGTTCTAAATAAATTATGCAAATTCCAATATATTTTTAATTGACTAAATATTAATTGTAAGATTCTTGGTACTGTAATGTTTCCTGACTGCCAGCGCTTTGCCCTTGCGTCATTGTACTTTTGTCCAGCCTGATGTTACTTGACTCAACTCCCTCACTCCAAACACCTCCCCCTCCTGCTTCGCCCCCTCCACCCAGGCAATCTCACGTGCACACACTGCGTTTAATCTCGCACACGAGCGGCGGCACATACATGCACTTACACACACTGAAACGCATGCAGCCGACGTCCGAACACGCATTAAACGCGCAAGCATACGGACACACACTTGGTGGGTGTCTTGGACTGGCCCTGACCTGACAAGTGGGCGATGAAGATTAATGCATCCTCTCTGAGTGACAGGCTGGGGAATTGAAGGGCAGAGGGCCTCGTTAATCAAGAGCCTGACAGGTGCCATTCAGGCCCTCTGAACAACCGCAGCTCCCACCACCCACACACACACTCACACACATACACACACACGGACTCCCATTAAGACACAAGCATAAAGGCTCACTAAAGCAAACCAACACACATTCCTCACTATCACAGCCCTCACTCTCTTTCCTCCTTTTCCTACCCTATCCACTTTTCCAGTTGAGCAGGTCGGCGTTAAGCACAAGCAGACTTAATCATGCACTGCCAGAATTAAAACTCATTCCTCAGAGCCAGGCTGCCGGCACGAAAATAAGAAAATCAATCGGGCGCTTGGCAGGGCCGCCCATACTCACCGACTATGGGTCTTTTCCGTTCTCATTTGCAGGGGCCTTGGAGCTGAAGGGGCCCTAGCGGGGCCAGGCTTTATGATCATTCATTATAATTTAGCAATGACGCCAAGTCCCAGGATCATCACTGGCCAACCATTAATGATTAATTCCCTAATTCCCCCTGAATTTCTTCTTGGATTCAGCTCCAGAGGAGGAAGAGGGGAGGATGTATCTGTATTATCTTTGCTTAAATGAGCTGACTTGATGAAGATATTGTTTGAGCAGAGAATGAGAAGCGTGGCCATGCTTTTTCAGTGTGGCTACATGAAGCTAATAGCTAAATGCTATGGTTTCTAATTGATTTCACATACTAAATCCAATTTATTAGGTGCGGATGAAGCTAAGGAAGGAATTGAAATTGATGAAATAATTGAAACACTGTGCAAAAGTGGGTGCATTTCAGTATTTTCAAGCTACTACTGTTCAGTTTCTCATTGTGAGCGAACCGCCAGTGAGCAGCACATAAAGGATGGAGTTAACTAGGATAAATGTAAAGTATCTCTAAAAAAAGCACCCCTGCTTCAGCAAGTAGAGTAAGAATCTTTACTGTAAAACATCTTTAACACCTCAAACATATATTTGACAAATTTACGTTTTTGTAATAACCTAGGAGAAGAGCAATTCTGCCTCAGTCTTGATAAGTGTTAAGTTGTAATAATGAAGAGGCACATTTCATCATTTCTGCGCCCGGCAATAAAACCAAGACCCTCTACTGTATCTCTCTACCTGCCTCAGAAAGCTTCAGTGAGCATGCGTTAGTTTTTGCAGTCTGCTTTTATTAGCTAATGGAACTTAATATTTCATGAGCTATTAATGGAAGCCCGGCTTCTAATTAGTACTGTGTCAGAGAAATACGGGCATGTATCTTCATTAGGCATCAGAGCAAGTCTTTTCATCTTCATTACAACCGCTCCGCATCATTTTTCACTCTCTTATTACGCCTTTGTTTTTGTTACCCGCTTGTCGCCGCATGCTCGTTATGCAGCGGGATGGTGGTCGACAGGGGCAGGAAGAAAAACATGGCCGCCTTTTTACAGATGTTGAATAACGATCCTGGGAGGACGCTCTTGAATCGGCCCCCTAATCTTCACGAGGAGTGTCACTTTCTGTGATTTAGGTGCAGCGGATTCGTCTTTTATCAAGTTTAATGTGAATAAATATTGGGGACGTCGCCATTGAAACTACTCATTACTTCATTCAGAGAGGGCAGTGGACGGGCGCTCAGCTCTACTCTCTGCCTCACACGGACTGACAAAACCTATTGTGTGTTTCCAGGCTGAGAAAAAGAAGCCTGATGGAGATGAGAGCGGTATTAAGCAAATTGTGTTCAGATCATTCAGCACATAAGCTCTCCATCTCAACGACGCAGCCGCAGAGTTAATGACAGACAAGACCATTGACCTTTGGACACTCTACTCACTGTAATAGTATTTGAAATGTCAAGCCTCCATGTAATAAACTATGGATATGCCCGTAGATGGTGTTTTGACAGGGCAAATTACTCCAGAAAGACATTTTCTTTGAAACTTTTTGGATTTTTTTGACTACCTGTGATGACATTATCATTAATTTCCCATTAAAAACACTGAAACGCTGTCTTAAATACTCACCTATGAGATCTGCATGTTAAACTAATTGCTCAAACCGTCTTCTACATTTTCTAAATGACCTTTTTTTTTTTTTTTTTTAACTTTCCAGCAGGTGTAATTGTCAGAAGTTTATCGCCACTCACGTGTGGCAGAAAAGAGACGACAGTTTCCAGCTAAAGGCCTCAAGGGCGCGCATCATTGTGAGGCAGCCATTGCTCTTTACCGTGGCGATTCATGGGGCCTCTATTTCCAGTTGTATTATCTTAATTGTCTTGGCAAGTATGTTCAGCAGTTATATTATCAATTTATGGCCCCTCTTGCCACCCCATTAATCCAGCCGTTAAAACACTGTAACCAGTGGCTCAAACTCTCTGCGAGAGGAGCATAAACCTGTCCCAGGATCGCCTGTGGCTCTGGAGGCAAGATAGAGCTCTGATAGAGGAAGGAGGGGTGCTATTTTTCTTAAACATTTTTTCTGCAGGTGCCGTATCTTGTCATTGCAGAGACATCAGTTGGAGTTAAATGATTGTACGCTGAAATAGCGGCAATATAGAAAAGGATCATTTCTTCATTTCCACTGTTGTCGTGGCACCGGAGGAGTTATCATCATTCCTCATTGCTAATCTGTGAGGATGGCAACAAGGTTATGAATGCACATTGCATATTGAGCGAGGGATAATACAGAGCACAAAATATATCAAAATGCAGTGAGTCTCAACTCCAGCAGTGCAAACAAACCTGCTGGGATAGTTACTCAGCCTCAAAGCAACAGCAAAAATGTGTGTTTAACAAATTAAAAGTATTTTTGAGCATGAATGCTCTGGACTTTGGCAAAAGTCAGCTCAAGGTCCACATACTAGCTTTTTCCAGACTTTCACCCGCATCCAGCGGAGGTCATTCACATCAGGCGCCAACGACCATCCTTGGACAGAGTCAGCGTTTACGGTCTCCCCAGACGACCACCTGTTATGTGAGTAAACTCCATCTGCTGATGAAGATGATGCAGTTAAAAGCTACTAAATGGATCTTGAATCAAGATTATTTTGTCAAAAACTACAATTATTTGAACTCAAATGTTCCACCTTTAGCTAAGAATCTGTTTGCGGTAACAAAGCAGACAGAGGCACTTATTAGCCTGGTGCTAATCAACAAAAATGGCCACCTTTTAATTGGAAATATTGGACCTTTGAATGCCTCTGTGGTGTCATTTGGTTTCCATTTTGGTTGTAAACGGAGGTTTCTATTCTCTACACACTGCTGTGTATTTTGAGACCTTGTTGTTTGAAGCTATGGCTGCTTATGGTTAGAACTGTGAGAGACAGCCTGTAGGTGATGTCATATGCCACGGGTCAAAGGTCCAATGCCTGATCCAATTACAGGCTTGTCATATACTGCACATGATCCAGATGACTGGAGAGTCACCTGCTCTTTTCCAGAGAGTTTCTCCTCCTCTGACACTCAAACCAGTGCGAATACCAGCTGCATTATTAGAAACAAACTTTTTACGAATGTATGAGATAAAAAAAAAGGCAAATTCAGCAAACAATAGCTTACAATACAAAGTTATTGATAGTATATACATTAGAAATGTTGGATAGACATACAAATAAATGGAAAGATTAAAAAAGCAGCTTTTTTTATAGTATTAATCAAGTTGGCATTTTGCAGAAACAAGATTTTCATCAAATAGTGATGATACCTGACTATCCAACATGCAAGCAGCCTCTGTGAGTGTTTGTTTGTGTGTGTGTGTGTGTCTGTGTGTACTATCTATTTCGCCTCCATCCCTCTCCAACCTCTTCGCGTCTCCAGGCTGAAAACTGCACCAGCAGTAATTGCCTGACCTTTTACGGCAGCGAGATAGTCTCATTAAGCCTGATGGATAATGATGGCGCCTCTCCATGCTACGTGAACCTCTGTGATAATGAAACAACAGAACAGCCCTGCTGCTCCACCGGGGGGTCATGGGAGAAGGCTGATAACCCAGAGAGAGCAGCTCGTTCCTGGCTAACGACAAGACCCAGAGCCCTCTGTAGCGTCACCCTTCTCCTGTACGTCCACATGGGAGATGGCGGTGTCACGGTAATGTGCTGTTCCCGTCTCCTGTTTTCACATTCCCGGCTTTGATTTGAGACCTTGATATTCCTGTGGTTTGTAAAACTTCCCATTGAGGAAAATGAGTCAGTGGACAGTTAGGAAGTGAGCGTTAATATGCAAATTAAAGGAGAACACGGTGTCATTTTGAGCTGTGGCTCATTCATTTTTGTCTGAATCCAGATATCATTTCCTGCAGATCATTTGCAATGCATGCTATAGGAAATTAGATTGTAACATTAACACACTGGTTAATTCAGATTTTACAATCTCTAATGTTGAAGCGACAGTCTTAATTTCTGCAAAACTTTGAAGTTTTTGAAGATTTCTCTTATTGGAGACTTCAGTTTCTTCTTTTGGGTGTCACATGATTAACAGGAAGCGCATCATAACGTAATACATACAGTGATATGAAACCGTTCAGCTGCGAAATACCCAAAATAAGGCCGAAACAGCTGAGCTTAACGAACGCGGTGTACTCTCCTGTAGATGTTACTTGTTCTCTTCTAATATGTGAACAAAAATAACACAGGCAGGTGTCAATCACAGTTTGTGGAGTGTGTTCAGAGGCAGATCTGAGAATAGGTGTAATCAGCCAGTGTAACTGAAAACAGCTGTGATTGTGTACAGAGGTTTTAATGATTCACTGTGACAGATCGTCAGCCTCTCTCTCGCTCTTTAAAGCGTGCTGAAGGTGTTTTTCTCTCTGTACATGGCAGCTCTGCTCTCACTGTAAGGGACGAGTTTCACAAATCTGTTGCTGACAGATTGAGTGCATTATGTTGTTCATGTTGGAAAACGGTTTCAGTTTGGTTGCTTTTAGGCACAACAATCATTCAGTTTCAGGAAAAGATCATGGTTATGGTGAAAATAAGTTTGTTGCATAAATACCAGTCAGCAAAGGATGAATGTAGCAGGACTGTGACGGGGGTTCATTATTAGTTATTCTCACCCAAACCATGATTTCGCTCTCTTTTCGCCACTTAAATATCCCACAATTCTCAGAGGGAATGGAAATATGAATCTACAGCGTGTGGAAAAGTCACATTGCTATGTCTTGCATGCTAACTAAGTGGTAACATGTTGTAGCCGTCCTCCTTTGATTTCAGAACAGACCTACAGACCCAGAATAACCTTCAAGCTATCCTTGTTTAGTCATTAGTGTCATTAGTAAAGTCTAACAGTAAAACAAAGACCGGTTTCTAAACCAGTCCTAACATATTTTTAACTGGAAAACTGAATGATTGGCATTGGTCATAAGTAGAACTGTAATAATAACAGAATAATACAGTTATTTATTATTCCAATTCTGTTCCTACCACTCAACTTTTCTCTCTGACACTAGATAACTGCAGACACTATATTGTTGTTTATGACTGTCTTCCTAAACTCATATCCCAATTACGAGAAACACTAAAATAAAAGCTAGAAAATGACAATTTTAGTGGGATATTGATGTATATAAACCCCATATCTCATATTCTGCTGGTTTTTATTATCCCTTTACTTTACGCTGAAAGGCATCTGTGTAAATGTGATCTAAAGCTACATTAATAAACATGACCTTCGCCAAGACATGAAACAGCATCCAGGTTACTCATCACATATCCCCTTATTGAGAAACGTGGTGTGATATATGGGAGCAAACATGTCATTTTCTACTGCAAAGTCTGACATTAAGACGGGAATGATTACACTTGTGTTACTGAACTGATGTGCGCACACAGATACAAAACACTTGTAAAACAGAGAGAAGGGCACAAGTGCTTTCATGAATTATCCACATCAGTCAGCATCTGGCCATCAAACAGAGGCCACGGGCACAGTGTAGATCATAAGGTGTCACCCCTTAATTCATGCATGTGTGCATAAAAAAAAACGTATTCTTATGGAGCAGTTTGTTTCAGAACGCCTGTGGACATGTTAAAGTTTGATTTGATGATGACTGTGCATCATCACTGAAAATGGTGTAAACATGGCATTATCCGACTGGAGCTGCAACAGAAGCACAAGCTGGTATTCGCACCATTGTGCTGATTTGTGTTGAATTCAGTCGTGAACATGGGATTCACCAATGTCTGAAGAGATTCTAGCGTCTTAACTTCTGCTACATGCAGTCGTAGTAGTATGAAGCAGTTGACTGTGCAGGAGAAAACTGGGTGGATGGTTTGGGGGGAGAGGGTTGGGGGGGGTCGACAAGAGGGCAGATGTCCCACTCATGCAGCCAAAGCCAGCAGGGGGTGCTGACACCCTGGTAACCATGTGCTAACTCCCCTCCTCCCCTCCTCCCCTCCTCCTCCTCTCTGAATGTGTGCCGTGGTCCTCAGCTTCTCCTCTGGCTCTGGGAGTCTGTGGATATTCCAGCTTGTTGAAGAGCCGGAGTGTAAACTGGCTGCAGTGTGTTTAGTGTCGACACACAGCGTAACGCTAAATGTGGCAAACAGCAGCAACATGCAGGAAAATGTAAAACCACACAGCACTTCAGGATTTATTCTATTTTATTTTCTTTACTGTTTAACTTCTAATCAATTGTTTTCCACGTGCACTAAATCAGTGGAATGAATTAGGAAACAGAGGATCAGATCTTTGGAAATTCTCATTGTGTTAAGTTGCTCTGTGATTTGAAGCGAGTTCGTGTTCATCCACGCTCTCAGCTCTCATGATAAAATTTGTTATTGTTTTATCAGTGATTATAATTTAATAGTGATGTTTCGTGTATTGTAACAGGTGAAATATCAGGTCACATCTTCTCTCCTGAAACAGTTCATTAATTATGAAATAATAATTATTAATCTAAAACGCCCTAATTATTAAGATAGTATTGCTCCTCCACCAACAATTCCCTAATTAATATTATAATTATTATACAGTTGAGGCTTCAGATACTAAAACACGTCTGCAGTCTGAATTATTTTAACCAGGGACTCTTTATGAGATTTAATAAGATATAATATAAGATTAATGTTGCTGATTATCCAAACTGTTGTATATCATAACTATAGAAACGGATGAATAATGATATTTGATGTAAAAATAATTCTGGACATTTTTGATAGAAATCACTTCCTTTTTTTAACCATTAATTATTTCATGTAAGATAGAAAAGAAAGGATTCAAGGCTGAATTATCAAAGATTTAATTCAGTCGTCTCCTATAATATAAATAATATATCCTAAATATTTCGCTTTGTTTTAAAATATATCTCTCGCTGAAGCTTGAATGGTCCTTGTCTTTCTGCACAAAGTCTAGACTCTGTGGATCACATATGTAAATGTCTAATTGTTGACTGAATATCAGCAAACTGTCTTCTGTGAGGTCTTTCAGTATTTTACAGGACCAACCATCCAGATGAGTATTGAATATAAATGTGATGATTATTATTGGTGAGCTCATATAATAATATTGAGCTGTACGGTCTGAACTCGTAGTGTAACGCTTGTGAGTTGATTGGAGGTTATTTATAGATGTAGACTCCACGGTGAGTGCTGTGTTTGGTGGCAGATGACCTGCATTTATTGTGATGCGGTGAAATTTCCTCAGTAACACTTTCAGCTGTATTAAGGTGGTGTTATATAGAGGTGAGCTCATCTGAGGCCTACTGAAGCACATCAGCTTCTGCAAAGATATGCGGAAAAAATGTATAGAAATTAATTTTGGTTCAATTATTGCGAATCAGCAGCAGGTGAACAGAATGAGAAGACATTTTTGTTTAATTTGTACACTTTATGTGCTCAGTGCTGCTTTAAATTTTTTCTTCAATTTGTACTTTTTGCCAATCATGATTATGAATTAATCCAATTCTGCTTTTTCGTGTAGAAAATATAGCAAGAATAAACTGAAATGCGCCCAATGATCATTTACAGCACCTCTTACCATTAAATGACCTTTGATTAAAATGTTTCGTGCTTTGTGCGCCAATGTTTGCATTTTTTTAAGATCAAGAACACAAATTAACATTTTTAGTGACATCTGTTTATGCTGCACATCATCATTTTTGAGATCTTTGCTATTTCCAGGATCATATCAAATCCTCGGAGTGAAATTTGCTCAGCGGTGTTTTAATGCTGCATCATAGCATGAGCTGTGCTGTGAGGCTGCACACTGAGTGCTGTGTGTTACGTGCCAGCTGTGGGAGTGGGTGGGCGGACGGAGCTCGAGCCAAGCCAAGCCAAGCCAGGCAGGCTGGAGTGGATCAGCTCTGTGATACTGCAACCCCCGGGGCCTCACGCCCCAGGGAGGGGTCACAAGTTCAACTCCCTCGTCTGCTGGTCACACAGGAACCCTGGGCCTCCCCTCTCTGTGTGTGTATGTTAAAGCGAGTGTGTGCGTGTGAGTAGGTAGCAATAGAGCAAAAATTATTTTGGGATATTTATATACACATAACATAACATATAACAGCCAGACATATATTGGATGACCACAACACTTTTTTCCACGTTTAAATGCACAAATCTATCAATCATTTATTTATTTGTTTTTCATTTTATTTCAAATCACTTGCGTCAAGTCGCAGAGATTCTGGTCCTGTTTGCGTTCTGCATCATCTCCAATCTGTTTCAACATAGCTGCGGCGCGTACATCATCGCTCTGTTGAAATAGCCACGTTACAAATACCCCCCGGTTTCCCTCGAAGGACAGCATGTAAAACATATCAGGACCTCTGTATATGTATTCAGCCTCTCCTGAGGTGAACGCGGCGGTGGAAATGCCATGAGGCAGGACCTTTTCAAGCCGCTTCAACAGACCGCCCGGCGAACGCTTACGGGTTCATGGTTGTCATCTGCTGCCGTCTCCATAACGCTGCCACTGTTTGACTTTCACATGGAGGTGCTAAAAGGAGATGTAGAGTGGGTAATCCCTCTTTGGAAAGCATCCATTTGGGTAATTGTGATCTTGTAACTTGAGAGAAACACAAAGGCGCTTGCGTTATAGGAGACAAGGAATGAGGTTAGAAGTCTCTCTCTGCAGCCTCTTGATTAACTGATAATGATGGATTCCAACTTGCAGCCATGCCTAACAATAATGTGAAATGCATGACTGGATAAAGTAATGGCAACGTTTCTCCTATCAACAATAAGCTACCTTTGTTATCGTCAGTGGTCTGCTCTGCTGGGTCTTCTGTGAAAATCTGTTCTAGTATGAGTTTGTGGTTTCTGCCTCCATGGTCCAGCTGCTCTGGATAAACTTCCCTGTTTCAGCACATTTGTCTTCTTTGCATTATTTCCAACAAGGAATATTTGAAATTCAGCGTCATTTGACTTATAACTTACATGAAATTATCTGAATTGCTCTGGTTTGGTCAATTTCAGGCTTCAACAAACTCTGTTTCCAAGCACTGTGTGACTGAGGCTGCTCCTCGCACAGACAGCTTCACCATCCTCGTATTAGTTGCAGTTTTCTGACCCTTGCATCAATATGGATTGCTGCAGGGAGCAGACAGCTCCAGATATCCATTGCTCACAACTGTTCCTCCTCTTAAAGGAAGGAACATGCCTACCAGAGGCACCTCTGCAGTGATAGATATCCACAATACTTCACCGGCCAGACCCGTGCAAATAGAATACCCTGCTGTGCTAAAGAAAACAATGTGTTTCTGAGGAGCAAAATACAATCCATCACCAAGTCCGTTAGGACCCAGAAGAGGGAGAGAAGGAGGAAAGACAGGAGGCCGGAGAGTCGGGCGGGGGGTTATGGGGGCTACCTGGTTTTCACATCAGAGGAGCTGGGGGCGGAGGGTGAGGGGGTGTCTCCAAGGCCCACGAGCCACGAGTCTGGCACCGAAGGGACCGAGCCATTCACACAACTTCTCCTGTTGGTGAAACTGAAGCCAGGTTCAGCCACTGCCACGTCACAGCCAGCTTTAATCAATCATCGGCCGTGGCTGAGGTGAGAGGAGGCATTCTGGGAGATTAATTGTGGTCTTAAATCCAAGGCCTGATGTAAACAATGAAGGACTCTAGCTCGGTGTGATTAGTATGTGGCACGGGGGGGTTGAGAGTGTTTTTGGAGTTTGAGGGTTAGAGAGCTGATAAGCTAATAGCTGGAAACTTTGAATTCAACACAAATGCGCATTTAAGGTCCACATCAGAGTAGTTTTAATCCAGAATGTGAGAAATTAAAATCCGAGCGATGGCTTTCAAATGCGATCAGACTAATTATCACTATTATAGATCCCAAACTGACTTTTTTTTTCTCTTATACAGAGGAATCACTCAGATTTGCGTGTTTGTTAGTTAAGAATTAATATAAAACTGCTGAGATTGCTGCAGAGTTTAGGTCTGTGAGGAGGATTTCATTAGAACGTCCATTTGAGAAAGTAAAATCAGCTCTGTAGGTCATCCCTCAAAATGTTTACAAAGTGTATGACTGCATGTTATTCATACACATGGTGACCACTTTGTGATTTAAAGTCTTCCAAGGTTTGGAATATTTAAGCTATTTCTTAAATATTCTTATTTCAATCTTATAGTAATCCCAAGAAATGTGATTTTTTTTCCTTTTTTTGGCTGGGGTAAATATTTTACCATAAAAACATGAACCTTAGTTTTAGCATCTGTAGGTATTCTAATGTATTTTTCACTTTGGTGCACAGCATGGCCGGGCACAAGGCCAAGTTTTAGCCAGCCAGAAAGTGGCAGAAATTCAAAATGGCCACTGTTTAGTAAGTAAACGACTGAAGATATTTTGGAATAATTGACGGCTGGTCTTACTGTCACACCAGAGCAGGTGTCGCGTTGATTATCTCGTGATCAGCACAAGGACAAAACTTTCAGATCTGTCTGACTTTTTTTGATTAAACCTTCTTCAACCTACTGTGCACAACAACGGCCTCTCTCCTTCATTATCTCCCTCACCTTGAGACCTCAGTATGGACGACAGTACCCGCTCTTGTCTCCTTATGTTTGCCCTGAACGACCTCCCCTCTCATTTCCTGAGGGAGCCCCCCCACCAAAAACATTATGCTGAGTTTTCTGTACACCGACCTGTGGGGACAGGCAAAGACACCTCAGTCATTACCCATGATAACTAATCTATTAATGTTGAATGATGGTCTCATTAAAAGGTTCAAATTTAAGTCTAAGCTTATGTGTTAATGACATGTTAATGCTTCTGTCAATTATAAGCTGGGGTAATGACACCTGCAATGAGATGATATCGCTGGTTGAAGTCAAACTTGTAATTCCATCCCCCGAGAGGTTAAGTGGAGCGTTGATCTCTGGGTGGCGAACAGAAGATGAATGCTTCACTCAGGTTGAGAGTATTACACTCATGTAATAATTGGAGAAAGTTAGAAGAAAATGAAAGTGAAGTTTCAAGTAATGGCGGAAAATGTTCCTTCACAACGAGTGAAGGATGGAAGTGTGTGAAGTTTTTTGCAAGATATTTAGCCGACTATGTATATTTCAACCAAGGGATACTTCAGCTGTGTGATGTCTTCCAACCCTAGTGATGTAATAGTGATGTCATCAGGGTTAGCTTGGTTTGAGCTTGAGAACAGGAGCAGGAAGCCAACGGCAGTGTTTGCAGACAACAGTTTAAAAGACGTCAGGCAGGGAAGGCTCAGCGAAAGAGTTGCATTATGGGAGGTGTAGTCCAGCATTTTTAAAGCTTGACCCAAACTAAAGTCAGGATATGTCGGCTTCCTCCTCTTTCATTTAATCTGTGAAAATTCTCCATTATTTCTGATTACTGAGGAATAAATATCTTCCATGATGGGCTGAGAAAATTCTCCCACTGATGCAGCTAAAAACCTTTTGCATTTTCTAAGGAAATGCATTGCCACGAAGTTCAAAGCAGGGCTGTTTTCTTGTTTCCAGGCCCTTTTTCTTTCAGATTGACATTTAGGAGATACAAATGGACGGCAACAAAATGCTAAATTTCACACACGTGTGATACCAGAGGCCAATAATGTCAGGAGTACATGTTTCCCAATGACTATTTAGTCATAAAATATTCATTTATATGATGCACTGTACAGGTACATGTAAGTTTGTAAAGTCAGCAAATAGCTTAAGTTAAATAATTTCATTGTTTTTTTCAATATTTTGTCAAATCTGCATGCAAAATATTAGAAAACCCCTATAAGCTCAGACTGTCCTCTGTTTTCCTGGCTTCCCCTTTGACATTCATATGCACTGCTACACTGTAAATTTAATTTTGGTTTGAAGTTTGAAGCTGCCACTGTTTTGAACCCAACAAAAGAGACCTCTAGTCCTGACAAGCGTGACTCAGCCACATTTCTAGCATGGTTTGTGCCAAAGGTTAGCAAGTAAAGACGAAGAAAAAACTTCAGTTCAGAGGGGATTCGCTTTCATGGCGACATGCAGATGTTAATGAAATGATTATTGGATTTGGATTCAGATTTATGTTAAGTCCTATCTGTAAAGGTATGGCACCACCCTGGGCCTCCCTGTTGCAGGCCTGTCTCTGTGTCATATGGCGTTCATATCATCAGCCAGTGCCAGCTGTGCGATCAGTGGGATTGATCTGTTGGCAGCAGGACCAAATTCATCAGTCCCCTCTCTCTCTCCCTCTGAAAACCTCTCTCTCTTTCTCCTCCTCTCTTCTCTCTCTATCTTTTAAGCTCCTCTTCTCCCCTCTATCCCTCTATCTTTCTCCCTCTGTCTCTCGTCGCTTTTTTTTTTCTGGCCAGGCAGACCGTCTCAATGTGAAATCATGGTTAATGCGCCATGACAATCTGACACAACGCACAGTCCAGGCCCTGCTCCATCTGGTTTCAATTTAATTTGGTCAGAGAAGTGGGGGGTGGTGGTGGTGGTGAGGGGACGGGGTGGGGGTGAGATGAAGGGATGGAGGACTGGGTGCTTGTCGGAGGGGGGTGGGGGACAAGATGAAAGCTTGGCGTGTTATTCTCCGCCGAATCGTCTCACCATCCTTCATTCTTCCCAAATTGCCCTCTCCCCTCCTCACACATAGCATTAACTCCCCCAAAAAAGTCTAAAATGATAGCTGTTCGATCAAAGGTCTCCAAAAATATGTTAAAGATCTGCAAGGGAACAGGCCATGGGTTGACTCATTAAGACCATTAGAAAGAAGTGTGTGTGTGTGTGTGTGTGTGTGTGTGTGTGTGTGTGTGTGTGTGTGTGTGTGTGTGTGTGATGGGGGGCGATGACGGATCAGACCATGTTGAATGGACACAGGAGGGGTTTAGCCTCGGTGCAAAGAGTTAATGGGGACATCTTCTTGCAGTTTGCGCTCGTCAGGGCGAGATGGAAGAAATGAGACCATTACTAAACGGTGGACCTGTTAAGAGCAATTTTCCTAATTATGGGGATGGAGCGATGTGTCAGTTGCCACGGCAGACGTGTCAGCCCATCGGGTTGTGTAGACGGAAAGTGTTAACTCTTTAATGTGACTAACTAACAGTCTTCGCTTAGGCCGAGGCTTAATGACTTAATGGAAGTAATGATCTAAGGGAAGCCATATGTGTTAATGCTGAAAGGGCCACAGCGATGGCAGCAGTGCAGCAGAACACTGTACGATGGGTTCACTGTCCTCACACACCGTGGTGACTGCCAACAGTGCCTAATCTCAGACCGTCCATCTTAGTCTGTGTTGTCCAAATACTGCAGCACTGATAGTTTAAACAGCTTAAAGGTCTAAGTTGTGTCATTCCTGTTGAAACTGGCTGCTGACATTGAACAGTGAGGAATAAATACTGCAGGTGTAAATCAATGATCTATTGTTTATGGAGAGATAAGCAGTTTGATTTGATGGGATGGCCAGAAAGGAAGGGTTGTTCAACAATTTGGATGACTGCATCATTTGGACTTAATTTAATTACCCCTTTGAGGTCACCACTGAAGATGCTCTGTTGAAATTCCTGCTCTCACAATATCTGCACATAGAAACTATACTGTGGTTAAGGTTAGGGAAAGATTTGGATTGTGGCAAATTAAAGATTAAGATAATGTTGATCACAGGTCTGTGACACAAACTCCAGCCTCCTGCTGAATATGGCGCGTGGACGTAATGTAAGGAGTTCAAAGGGCTCTTTCCTGGGATGTTTGAAACCTAGCCACCAGTGTTTACATTTATTTACCAAGCAGGAAGTTGTTATACTTCAATAAATGAAGAAGAAGAAGAAGAAAAGTTCGGCTGTGGAGGTCAAACTGTTTTATCTTTTAGGTATTGCTACCTTTCACTCTTCACTCTCTCTTGTAGATACCAAATAATATGTCAGTTTCACGACCACACAGGGGATAAATCTGGACCTTGAGACCTGGTGTGGACAGGTAAGAAGTCATGGTACAAATAAGACAAGCCAAATTATTTCCCAGATTCATTAGACATCTAAAATCTGCTTAAATGAAAATGTAAATTTAACAAAGGCCAAAGATTAAAACCTGATTATGATCCCTATGATCCCCTCAAATTCAGCATGTATATTTAGTACACATAATAATGTAGTTTGGGATGATGATGATTAAGCATTTTGTGTAAATGAACCTCAGAACAGACTTCAGAGCTTTCATGATTTCAAGCATGTTTGATTTTTAGGACTGGAATCAGCACAAAGTTCAGATTACTGACATTTTAAGTTTAAAGTCCAGAGTTTCTGTTTTTACAACTGAATCCAAACCTCATTCATGGATTAATTCATCTCTGTTTCTACTGATTTGCTGTATCTTGCAGATGCTGAAGCCGTTTCTAACCTCCACGTATTCACTAAATGAAGCGGCTGCTCGACGATCCGTTGGCTGAGATAGAAACTCCACAAACCTGCTGCAGAGCCATGTCTGCTCCCAGAGGGTGAAGGCCTGCTCAGCATGCAGCTGTAGCAACAGCGCCTTGTTTCCTTATGGAGGTCAGGAATGCAGGCATGTCTCTCCTCATCCCAGTGGATGGAGATGGAATAGGCCGCAGAGATCGGGAGTAAGAGCGAGAGAAAGGACAGGATTCCTACCTCATCCATCACTCTTCATGCAGGGTCTGCCTCCTCACCCCGGCCCAGATTTACACGCCGGCTATCCTATTTGACTGCCTTTATGGACTGCTCTTCACCGTCAGCCAGCGACAGTGGAGGGATCAGAGAACCGGAAGAAATTAGTTCACGTCAGCTCTCATTTATGATGCGTTTAACTAGTAGGTGCTACCGAGAGGAGACGGATTGGTGCGGCTCTATATTTCTGCCCAGCCCATTTCTCCCACTCCAAGTCAAATACGCACAGCCATTTTCATCTAAGGTTATCGGGTCAATAAAACCTGGTGACCTCGGCCAATCATAAAACAGTCAATGCAGGAGAGCACGGATTGATTAAGTTCATAACTCGATTTGAGCTGCGTGGAAGCCGGACAATAAAAATCGGAATGAGTATAAATCTAATGCGAGGACATAATCCGAAGAAAATCAAAATGTAAAGTAGATGTTTTTAATGGCATCTTTTTTCATCATGAGAATATGGCCTTTTGACTGGATGACTATCGATATCTTTGATCCACAACCTTTTTCATCAGGGCGGTTGCAGCGAGGAGTTTAAATTGGCGCTACAGTTTACATCCTGTTAGTGTAGGTCACATGACCTCACCTTATCACATGCCCCTTTCCATATTCATCTACTCTGCGGAGACATCCAGCAAAGTTATCAGCCAGGACAGGTTGTTTATGCTTTCAGGGGGGTAAAATCGGCCAAATCAACTCTATCCAAGCCATATGTTGGCAGCGCGGCCCCCTTCTCAAAATTAGGCTCACCTAACTTTGGGCTCAGACTACCTTAACTTATTCAATTACAGAGGTCAAGAGTTTGTGGCACTAATTCTGCCCAGTAATGAAGTCTTCTTTGGGGATTTTAGATAAATATGCTTAAGTCCAGGTTACAAAGCCTTTGAACAGAAGCAGGCAGGCACTTAAGCGCATAAAGAAGAGAGTTTTGATGAAGATGTAAGACAACATCATGAGAAAATAAAACTGAGTTTATTCAAAGACAATAAACCGTGAAAATAATGGTAGTTATTATAAGCATTGTTAAGACCTAAGATAAAAAAAAACTCTCAGCCACTCACACTCTGTCTTTAAAAACATGCTTTGTTCAGCCGTTTTATTGATAACTGACACTGCACTAACAGCATTAATCACCTGGAATACCCTGTAATCACACTTCCCTGTATTTCGGTCAGAGGTGCGTGACACACACGACAAATCTGTCTCAGTACAGTTGTCCCCCTTTCGTCTCCTGTTCCCTGTACTCTTAATAAAACAAATACGCCACGCTGAAATAAACGTTCAAACTCTAATTCTCTTTCTCTGCACCATTACTGTGCACTGCTGTTAACATAAAGTGCACAAATCCAGCTGACCTTATAATAACACATTGAAGGGGGCATTTTCAGGCGTAGGTCTCGGCAGAGTGCACCACGGTGGCCTTGTACCCATATACCCACACTGATGGCGCCCATCATCCAACCTGGCAGATGGCTGGTAGCTTGAACAGCTTTCTGGTGTTTAATTATGATCATAATCAAGGGAAATAAAGATCAATTAAAGCGCAAGTGAAACTAATGAAACGCGAGCGCCATGAGCAGCCGGACAGTTGTCCAAAATGTTTCTCATAATAAATGCAAACTGAGTCCTAAGATAGCATTAGTATGAAGTGCTGGCTTGAACATAAAACACTGATGTTGATGGCCTTTGTAAAGGAGTATTTGCTTGATGTGGCAATGCCAATGTATTCCAGATTCATATTACAGTTATAATCTGCAACATTCGCACATGAAGAAATGTCCATTTTGCTCCCTTTTAAAGCTTAACGCAATAATGATTTCATGACCAACTTTCCAGAAAGAGCAGTTTTTTTTTTTTGCAAAAAATAGCACTTAGCATGAAAGCAATGGCTGACACAGAAAGGAGTGCCTTGACCCAGAGAGATGCAAAATGAAAAAAAGTATCTTGCAGATCTGTTACACAGAATTTCATATATTTAGCTGGCATGACAACAGGGTTTCTTCTTCCTTCTGTTAAACATTTTAGAGAAGTTTTAAGGTTCCCAGCTGCCCTAATCTTGAAGCAAGTTAGCGCATATTCTGCAATTTTGTTCATTTACTCTTCAGAGATGGAAATAGCCGGAGCAGCATGTGGCTGCTGGCAACAGTTCAACTGCCTTTCACCAAACCGTGTGTCGTACTGCAAGACTGCACAGCCCATCTGAGCGAGATGAAGGAGGAGGAAGGGAGGAGAGAGGAGTAGGGGGGTGAGAAGAGGTGAGGAGGATGAGACAGGCGGCGATGGGGGGAGCGGTAGGAGGAAGGGGGAGGCCCAAGAAGACAGATGCCACCACTGTGGCCGTGGCATTGTTGGATATTAATAGTCCAGAGCCACATTGTGCCAACCTTATTGGAAATGTGAGCGCTGCCATGCTGTGTCTCCGTCACATGCTAGCATCAAAATGAAATGAGTAGGGGTGTGAAAAAAAAAATAGACCTGGTCAGGGGAGATTTCCAGAGCCGCTGAGGGGAAGTAAAATATTCCAATACAGGTTTTTACAGCTATGTAAAGTGATTTGAAGTATTTATGAATGAGTTCAGTGGGGGTGCACTATTAAGTTGTAAGAGTAATAGCAATACAAAATCCACTGCATGCAAGCCAAAATAACATGTTATCTGGAATTGATGCTAAAAGTAAAGTAGTAAATAGTAGTAGTAGTAAATGTAGGTCAAAACACTGAATGCAGTAATATTATTGGGTGGTTTAGATTTCTTGTTATCACATTTTGTTGGAGTAACTGTTGTATTTTGCAGATGGTGCACATCTCACTGTAGGATAAACGCTCAGTTTAAGGCACTTCACAGAGGCCAACATATCCTGGATATATAGTGGCATGAGGCTCCATAATTCCTCAGTGGCACTGGCACCCTTTTCAATGATGAATGGCTTAACAATATTATCCTAAACAAAAAAGTGAGTAATTAGTGACATTTCCTTTAAAGTCCAATGCAGCTTTGCTTTCTTCAGAGCGAACAATGCTCCAGTTCAGAGCGGTAATAGCACAATTTATCTTTTCAGAGACGGCAGACACGGTGCAGCTGATTGAATCATGCTGGAATGAAACCAAGTCTTCTGTGATACAAGATCAGAGGAGGTATGTGTAATTGTTATAGCCATTAAGCTCTGAGGCTGTATACACTGAGCATACAAAATACACTCACATATGGCATACACTGTAGGTTTTGTGCACGACTGTCATGCACTGAAGCCATATGCTGCCACCCTAACTCACACACCTCAAAGCACCGTGTGTCTGCAGGCTATTCATGTTCCATTACCAAGCTTGTGGGACAAGCCAAAAACAACATTTTGACCTTTAAGTGTTTGTTTTTGCATATGAACATAACACGTAGGTGTCAGGGCTGCCTTCGGAGCATGAATGTGGTTCATAGCAAACCTGACTATTATGTTATGAGATATCTTTTGTGCAAAGGTGGCCTGAGGATGGAGCAGGAACGCACAAGTAGTGTTCAAAAGGGAAAGGGTTTGTCCTCTGGGGAGCATGAATGTGCTCACTGAATTTCACTGAAATTTCTCAGTTGTATTTTGATATTTGTTGTTTTGTTAAAGCACTGAATCAATGCACTTTAGTAACATACAATGAAATTTATATTTGCAAGATCACTAGCTACTTTAATAAAACTAATAAGCTGTCTTCGTTATTTCATCAATGTAATGTAACGTCTGATCACTTTTTGATTACTTCTCTCACAAAACTGAAAAAGTGGGCCTGGAGGTACTTTATTTTATGCGACGTTAGCTCTGTTTCCTCAGGTCTGAAGTCGAGCGTTTCGATGCTAACAGCGTCTTCTCGGCTGGTAAACAAGCTTCACACTGTACAGTAATGTTAGAGGCCTTTTCGGATTTCATAAGGAAAATATTGTTGAATTTCCAGAGCTGAACGGTGTTCTTGTTCGATGAAATGACCACCCGCCTTGACGCTGTCAGCTGGTCGCAGGCACGGCAGACTCGGGTTGCCTAAAGAGATGCGCATTGATTTGATTGGTAGATGAAAGGTGGCACAAAATCAAACAAGAGGAGCAAATCAAATACAACACCCATACTGCTCAGTGAATGTAGATGCAGCGCCTTGAAAGCCATCCTTTCCTTGATGGTGTTGCACTCAAATTTGTAACGCACTGCTTTGCTGCGTTGTCTGGAAATAAGCCAAAAGAAGGCACTCCTGCACAAAAAGATGCAAAGCGGCTGTGGCTCAGGAGGTAGAGCAATCGTCCACCAATCAGGAGGTCTGGCCCCGGCAGTCTACATGCTGAAGTATCCTTGGGTAAGATACTGAACCCCAAAACTGACCCCGATGCTGCGCCAACGTTGTGTGCATTCATATGTACGTAGCTTTGGATAAAAGCGGCTGCCAAATGACTGATTGTAATTGTAATTGTATGAACGTTCTATTCAACATATGAGCTTGTTACCAACCGAAGAGAACATTTTCTGATGTAACCCCTCTGTAATCACACACATTTCGATTAGTTAAGAAAAAAATTCTCAATAAGTGTAATGGATTACAATTGCATTTATTTATGTTATTTAATTACATAAATTACATGTAACCAGTTACTCCCCAACAGTATAAAAATCAGTTACAAGGCACAGATCTGGTCTTCACTGAGAGCTGAACAGATTAAGAGACCCCAGCTACCTTCTGTATCTTCTGTTTTACTAAATAAAGCTTTCATCTGGAGCTCTTTATTGTTTCTTTTCCATCTCTCAGTATGTTATAAAAGCCAGTTTACATTCTGACATGGCAGTCCTCTGATGTCCCTCGCAGGACCCCTTACAGCAGTGCAGTATAACATATCAGCCCTGGGCCGTTATCCCCAGTACCCCTGAATAATTCAACCATGCACCACTGCCCCTCGCACACTGTTTGGAAAATGCAGTAATGAGAAAGCTATAAAACGCCTCAACGGTCTTTGCTGCTGAAAAAAAAAAGAAAAAACCTGGAGTCAGTCTTAAATAAGAGACACCAAAGAAGATGGCTTACTGGGTGTTTTTTCCCACAGATTTACTGTAAATGGGAGGGAGCGCAAAACCCACAAAGAGCGAAAAAAAAAAAAAACTTCAAACGGATGACCTGCATATTTTTACCCAATTAGATATTTCTAATGTTACTTTTGAGGTGTGATGCTCAGCCGAGCGTCCTCTGGCAGAACAAAGAAAGGGAACGCGTTGGAGTCTCTTCCCTCTTGATCATCCAGCGATTTTCAAGGTGTAAACATGAAACTGCTCAGGGAGGAATTATCTTGACGGGGGAAACGTTGGCAGGAGTTCAGAGGAGGCTTTGTAAAGTAAACCAGATTTGTTCAGGGGTCTGTGATCAGTTTATTTTCCCCGTCCCCCAGTCTTTATGCTAGGCCTTCTTGTAATTGTCCTCATGTTTCAGCTAATTTCACATTTCCAGAGAGAGTAAGGGAAGGCTTGAGGGAGGAAGGGAGGGAGGGAGGGAGGGAAGGAATTTGGCAGTTTGAGGGAGTAACACCCTCAGACTTTCATATTTTTGTTGTTGTCATTGTGAATGGATTTGGGAGCATTTAGGGGCGGTTCCACCACAAAACCTCTGGGGTTTCAAGCACTTTTCGACCACTTTTTAAAAATCTTTACAGTGTTATTGTAGGATTTTAATGGATAATTCTTCAGCTAAACTAATCCAAACCAAAACTACTCTCCAAAGTCAAATTAATGTTGTCACCAGGCACTTATTTTTTTCTTCACTGTATCATTTCTTAGTCTGCTCCACATTCAGCCCAAACTGTTTACTTTACATGTTATTAACAGATTTCAAATGAATTTCCAGGAATCGCACAAATATTCTTAAAAAAGAAAACGTATTCAGCATGAGAAATTTTCCGGGTAATCCAGCTCCGCTCTGCAGGACTAAAGTGACCCAGCGGCCAGAAAATCAGCACCTCCTTTCAGAAACAGGCCTCCGCTTTGAAGCTTGTCCAAGAGGAGCAGCGCAGTGCAATGTCGCAAAACTTTTCAAGGTCTTCCATCTAATGTTTCCTTTGATAGTCTCTGGCCGGATTAGGGCACATAATGTGAAACCCAATGAGGTGTGCTCGCAGGTCCCATTCGCAGACAGGCCAACCTGAAACAGTGTCTCACTCCACACACATGATGTAACGCCTGAGCCGCTCTTCCTGAGTGTACATGATGTGCAGTCTTTCATGTGTGAAGAACTTGGCTTGCAATGAAAGGACAACTGCAATTAACTAGATTTTGGACACTGCTGCTTTGGTGATGTCATGTACTGTAACTTCAACCCCAACATATCAGGAATATTTTGTGTTGCCAATTATCCCAACGTGGGTGATTTAGTTTAGCATTGTTGCTCACTTGTAAAGGTTCTTGTTTTATTGTATTTTACTTGTGAATGGTTTAGTTTAATGAGATCCTAATTAGTTTTCAGGTATAGTCATGATGAAACAAAAGTATGTTTTCCTTGTTGCCTCAGAAAAAGCAGATTTGATGCCCGTAGCACACACGGACAACAACAAGCACATAACACCTTGATTTAAGAAATTTTATCTCACACATCTGGATGCTGGCAATGCTGTTTATTTTTACGCTGATGGTGTGTGTTGCCTTTAGGGGACACTTGTTAACAGTCCACTCAGTGGCCAGTTTATTAGGTAGACCCAACAAATGCAGTCTAGTAAACAGTTCTGCAATAAAGTACACCGTACAGACAGATGTTCCTGCTGTTCAGCCTATCCTCATTGATATGTATGGGGTGGACAAAATAATAGAAACACCTCTCAGTATAAAGCAGTGCAATTCAACAGCACCTCAAACTCATCCAAAATCATCATACAGCTGAATCTGAATCAAAGAAACTTTAACCTTCATGACGGTAGACTTCATTGTAGGACTGCTCTATCAGACTGTAGTGTATGCAAAGTGTGTATGCAGTGACATTGAGTGCTGATTTTTCCAGATAACAGTGGTGTTACATAAAAATGTCTTTTAGGTTGGTTTACAGAAATTCATACACTTGTTATTGCCATGGTTTCAGCTGTAAGAAGACATGTCATACACAGTAGGTGGCTGATGGTGCCACCTATGTGAAACTACACCTGTTTCATGCTATGAATTAAGCAGTTTTTGCTGTGGACCCGAGTATGTTACCCTGTTTCTTCTATAGTATTTACATCATCATCAGTATCACTATCCAAAATACACTTCAGTAATCTTGTGCCTTGTTTTTCTTGGCTTGAAAAAAATAAATGTATTGCAGCATTGCCTCCAAAACTGACTGAACAGTGGAGAAATACTTTTGAAATCAGGTCATCTCAACACTGATCACTGTTGCTAATCAGTAACTACATCAGTCCCATGAAGATACAATCATTTTTTGCTACAGGGTCATAAACTCTGTAGCTTTTCACATAATTATTTAGCTCGGGCAGTTAAACTGCAAGTAGATGATGTGATACAGATGTTTCACACATACTGTGTAGCGTTACCAGCAATACAGTCAGATTTGGTAACTGCTAAATTAACTGCTTTCTTTAACCTGGAGCATTTGTTTGGCTGTTTCTGTTGCTACAGTCCAAACCAAACAGCTCCTGAAGGGCTTTGGATTGAAATGAATGAATATCTTACAAATACCATCAGTCCTCACAATCAGTTAAATCCTTCAGGCAAACACACTTACCCTCAGTGATCTCAACTCAAACTCCAGGGGTGGAGGGGAAGGAGGCGGGAGGGAGGACGTCTTTTGAAACTGAGAGGAGCTTCTCTGAACCATTACCCATCAGCCCCTCCACTCTCAGAGGGCTAATCCCAGGGGGAGAGTGGGCGTCCGCGGAGGATACGTTGTCTCGTATGCGTTAATGGGGGATTACACATGTTAACATCTATCTCACAGTGCGCTTGGCCAAAGGGGCTCTGCTATAGGGGTTTAGCATATGAATAAGGAATAAGGGGATGATTGAATGGAGGCTATGTGAGAGTGAGAGCTGCCACTCGAGGTGGAGCGATGGGGGTAGAGTGATTAGGATGAGACACAAAGAGTGAAATCTCTGGTAGAGATGGAGGAGCTCGAGGAGAGAAAACTCTCAGCGGAATGAATTTCTCTGACTTGGTTCAGCGATTTCAGTTTGGAAGGTAGATTTTCTGATTGTTCGTGAAAGGTGAATTTTTAAGCTTGCTCGTTTGGCCTTCAGGATCTGGTTGTGAATTTAGAATTAACACAAGGCAGACTGTGAATATGTTGTTTATCCTTTAAAGTTATTGGCTGATTAAATGTACACAAAAATAATAAAATACTCCTAAAACTGATGGATTCAGGTGAATGGTTTCATTAAGGATTTAACATTGTGACTATGATGGGATGCTCGAGCTCCCCTATGAAACCTAATCTAATAACATTCATGAAGAAGGGCTCTTAGAAACCATTTTAAAGGAATACCACACCTTTTCAATGGAAAATTAATCATTAACTAATTTTATTTGTGTTATTTTACTCAAAAGTATGGAAAAACACATTTTAAAAAACACGTATTTAGGATATTATTAGGATATATTAGGATATTTTGTCCCAAAATTTGTGATAAAAATACAGTTTTGTGGCAAGAAGTAACAAGAAGACCAAATCTGAAAACACTCTCATATTTAAAGGGTGAAATGAACACACACACTCCCTGGAGTGCACAATTAAAGACATGATTTAGGAAAATAAATCAAGTGTTTTTGCAAATGAAGCCTTCATTTGTAGCGTTCTGGGAGGCACTAACAAACGATGTCGTCCTGCCAAAAGCGACGTCAGCGTATTTTGTCATTTAATTTGGAGGACTTGCTGGTTTGTGGTTGGAGGGAAACCTTCATCATGTCGTCGGTATGACAGCTCTGATTAGCTGATTTTGAATAACCTGACAAATCACCAAACCAAAATATTAATCCAAACCCGCTTAAAGCAGCCGAAAAGTTTTACCAGAAGAAGAGCGGGGAAATTTTGAATCTTCATATAAAAAGACTTTATTTTGTGAAAAGTCTGTGTGTTGGTTCGTAGTTCTGCTCTGAGACCCGGTGATGAAATTGACATGCAGCGCAGACATCGGCAGAGCTCTCTGGGAGAGCGAGGTGTTTATTTCCTGAAGGTCAGGCCTTTTGTGTGGAGAAACTTCTTGCCAGATGAGATAGGGGAGTAAATTGCAGATCTATCATCCCCTCCCTCCTTCGCTCCCCCCTTCCCTCACTCCTGTTCTCTTTTCCCTCATACTCCCTCCTTCCCACACCATCTCTCGTTCTTGGCATTCTCTTCTCCTCTTCCTCTCTAAAGTGCTGTCTTTCTTCTTTATGCCCGCGTTTTCATCCCTGTTTTTGACCATCTTCTGCTCATATTCTAAACCACCTTCTCCATATTCTTTGTGCTTGATTTCTCCCCTCTCTGTGCCTCACACGCATGCCGTCTCTCCTCCAGTGTGTGAAATCAGTGGAGTAACCGTTGGCACTGTCTGTGATTTATGGCTCACTCTGAACGGACCCTTATCAGGTGCAGGCAAGGCTCTCTGTGCTGCTGCCTGCGCCTGAATGACAATGGAGAACCAGTCGCATTATGCTCCGCAGCCTCGCCCCTTGCATTCTGGACACTGCAGATTACATCTAGCTCCTTGATTTATGGACGCCATTTTGGCTCCTGAGAGGGACATGAAGGGGAGTTTGGAGGTGAGGGGGTGGAGGCTGTGGTTTCTAAGGCCAGCGTCTGTACTTGGGCAACATAATTTTGAGGGGAACCTGGTGGAGGTGTGTTTTATATGCATATGTGTGTGGGTGTAAAAGCTGATATGTGTATTTATGTGCACAGATGTGTGTGTGTTTGTGAAAAGGTGTCATTTGTCATTTTGTCAGGAGTTTTTCTTCACAGATATTGACACTGTCTGTTGTTTGAAGCAGTGTGCCGACACATTGACATTAAAGGCTCAGGATTAGACTGAATAAAACCGTATTGTCAGCCTCCAGTGACCAGAAACAATCATGATTAATGAGAAAAGGAAATAAGGAGAAAACTGGGGTGTAGAGATTTCAAATATAAAAGGTGAAGCATGATTTTGCCAGCTGCACTATTTTTTTTAAATTCCTCGTCTCTATTCTGTAATTGAATCATTGCCATGCACATCTCTGGAGATAAGATATGTTATTTGGGAGAATTATTTAAATGTAGAAAAAACGTGTTAGCTAATGTAATTAGGGGGGAACTATCACAGCTGCAGTTCTTTCTATGAAAGAAGTAATTATGTAATCTAACACATTAAATGAGGGAAATGAGCATCCCAGACTTAAACGCAGCAGGCGTTTTGCATTCATTTCACCGAACAGTCAGTTTTTATCACTCGTGTATTGAGAAAAGACTCTGAGATGTCATTTTAGTCTTTCGATGTTGCCACTGAATGTTTGCATCTTTCACAAAGAAATCATTTAATAATGAGGAAAAACTGACACCCATACAAACCATAAAACAAATCCTTCCATCTGTTCCCTATTTTTCTACATATACTGCATTTATATTGAATTCTAAATAGCATGTTTGAAATAAATTAAACAACTGTTATGATTATGAAAGTGAAAGTGAAGCTTTAGTGTTGAAACAAGTCAGTGTGTTCAGACAGTAAAACCATGGCTGCTCCAGAGGTTCTACTTCTTGATTGTATTCATATTTCTCTAAATAATTCCTGCACCCCAAGTGGCCCCAGAAACCTTCTTGCATGTTCGCTGTATGATGTGCATCGAAGACTTCTGCTCAAATTCTGAAAATTATCCTGGCTTTCAAATAACTGCTTTTCAAACAGTCTGCATTTGGACTGATTTGTTTTGAAGAGATATAAATAAATATATTAAATTTGTGTGCAATAAAGCAGAGTCAATGCTTTATTATATTTTAACAGCTGGAGACAAATTGTGTCAAAAGAAGCAAGGTTTCAGAGCCAAAGAAAGTCTTCCCATTTCCAAAACTAATGGTGGAACCTAGAGCCCGTCTGACTGCAGATGTTGCTAACGCTAAAGCTAAGCTAATAAAGCTGTAATGCATGCATCAGGCTGTGACCTTTCTAGTCTTCCTGCTCAATCGCTTGGGGTTGCTTTCATTCAACAACAGCTGTGAATAAATGTAAATATACATGTAAATGTCATTCTCTTACAGTGAAGTTCCCTTTTCCTGTTTTCCCTGAGCAGGCCTGTAAAATGGCCGCCAATGTGGTCTCCAGTGGCAGGCAGCTCGCTGATAAATGTCTCCCTGAATACATTTCTACAGCGATGAAAACCAAAGACTTTTAGAGGAGGAGGTCTTGGAAAGGGCGCAGCTCAGCACAACCAGAAAGGGAGGAAGGTTTGGAAAGCCCTTAGTGTGTTTCCTCATGTTCCAAAGGCAATAGGAGCTGTGGCTTAAAGTGGGTTTTTATAAAGGCTGGTTGTTATGGTTCTTGCAGTTGCCAAGTGGCGAAGGGCTAAGTGGAGATAATGTGTCCTTGTAGCTCATCAGAATGTGGAGAGGCAATGTGGGCGGCATGCTTAACGGACAGATGGTCAAAAATCACTTGAAACACAGTACAGACCCACCCTCCTTGTGTTTACACGCAGGAGAAATCCAAACAGTAGCACAAATTATTTATCAGGTCATCATTTGGTGACACCCTTTAGCTTTGTTCCTGTGTGGCTTCATGAGAAAATGCTCTGGATATAACTGTGGAAAGTGAACTTAAACAGACTGAGAAAAAAAAAATAAAAAGAATGGTGAGTAAGATAAGAGTTTGCATGCCTTCACTAAAATCACATTGTGTGTGTGTGTGTCATATTCTGGTTTGGAGTTCATTTTATTCTGGCTTTTGTAAGCAGCATATGGTGTTTATCCACGTGCCAAAACATTCATCAAGTGCACGAGTGTTTTGGAAAATATCAGTGTGAATGTAAAATTGGTACCTGACAAAAATGTGAAAATGCAGATTACAATATTGGTTTTTATGTCATATACTGAATTTGTGTGTGTGTGTGTGTGTGTGTGTGTGAGAGAGAGAGAGAGAGAGAGAGAGAGAGAGAGAGAGATTGATTGGTGGCAACGTGGGTGGCTTCCCATGCAAATCAGGCTGTGTGAATACTGTTTGTAAGAGTTGACGTCTCACGTGGACACACAGTTGTGAGAATCCTCACTGAGATATTGCCCAGCCTTAACCGTGACGTGAACCCTGAAGGTCCAACTGCTCTTTGAAGAGGAGAAGATCAAAATATGGTCCCTTTCCAAAAATGTCCTCACTGTGAAGGTCTAACACAGGGTCCTCACAAAGATGGAAACTGAACAGAACAAATGAGCTCACACATCACAAATACAACTACCTGTATTCACTATGATGGTAAAACTCACATACGCTTTCATATATATCCACACACACACTCACACACACACACTGGGGACCTCTGTGGCCCTTCTCAGCTGGTACAGAGCCCCATATGTTCAAACTCCTGTTGTTATTGTTGTTGTTGTTTGGCTCCCCTGCTCATTTGACGTGTGGACCCATGACAGTGTCCAGGACCTCATCCAAGTCCTGTCTGGTGCCCCTTTGTGTGTGTGCGTCTGTGTATGTGTGCACATAGACCTATATATGAGTGAGTCTGTCTGTGTGATGCAGTCCAATGATATGATGTGGTATCATTTGGATGTTGTATTTGTGTTGGCATAGCAATATATGTATACATTGTTGGGACTCTCCTTCCTTATGGGGACAAAACACAAGTCCCCATAATGTAAATCATTACATTTTAGGGCTTGGATTAAGGCAGGTAGTGGCTATGTTTAGGGTTAAGGTAAGAGTTTGGGAAAGGAATGCAAGTCAATGTAATGTCCTGTGAATTGATGGAAACACCGCTGTGTGTGTGTAGGTGTGTGTGCGTGGGGGATAATAACTGAGGACTGGTGCCTGGAGAGATGAGAGAAAGGAAAAAGTGTGCTTGAGAGAAAGAGAGAAGAATAAAAAGTCAACAGTGTGAGCCTCGAATGTTCCTTTCTAAGGTGCTCTCCGCGTCTGATAGTTTTGGATCACTGTTCAGATGTATTTTAGCGTGGAAGCCTCATCCAATGGTAATATAAACCGACACCAATGTTGAAAAGACGTGTGTGCGCAGATTAGCTAAAGACATCACATCTGTTTTTCTTCCTCGAGTTCTTTGCTTATTTTGAACACATTTCAGCGAAGGTTTTTTTCCGTCCAACTTTGACTGAATTCAGGCATCACGTTGGCTATCAGTCTTCCTCTTCACTCTCATTACTCGTCGTTATTCATTTCAGTGCTGACTAATGAGCAGTGCTGAAATGCTTTGTCAGATAATTGATTAGTGGACCAGCAGAAGACTGACAAAGATTTTAAGATTTTAGTTTGGCTCCAGCTTCTCAGTGTGTGTGAGGATTTGCTGTATTTTCCTGTTACATCATTGCAAGGTGAGAGCTTTTAAGCATTTTGTGACATTTTCTAGACAATGATTTCATTGATTAGTGAGGAAATGAACTGACAGATGAACCTGTAATAATAACAGCCTCATCATCCAAAGACAAACTGGCCAGTAGTATGAAGCTATGCTTATTAGAAACCATCAGATCTGTGTCGCATGGGAGGGGGAATCAGAACCGGGCTACACAGCCTGAGAGACAAACTGAAAGTCAGATGAACTGTGAGCAGCAAAGAGGAGGTGGAGTGGGGCTGAACTGTGGGCAAACACTCCATGGCAGCAGATTAAGGAGGTGCAGAGCAGGGATTACCCACCATGAATAAAATAGTACCCGCTGGGCTGGTGTTTGTCTGCCTGCCTGCTCTGTACACACACTCCACAGCAGAGCAGTCACAGTAAAACACACACACACCAAAAACAGGGCTCACACACACTGAGGCTACATACATACACTGACAACAAAATGCTTGCAGAGAAGGACTGTGTTTGTACTATGGCCAGTGAAAATCTTCTGATTGGCTGGCAGGAGGCCATTAACATTAAGGATACCTTCAATGAACATGTTTGTCAGTCTAAATTATTGCACTAATGAGAGCAAAACAGCTGGCATGAGTGTTTGTATCTCTGCTGAAAAAATTATCAATAACTAATAATACCGATTTTTGCTATTTTGAATATTAAAAACCCTGATTTTAACCTGTTAAACCCGTCCCCGCTATCAGCTGCTTGGTATTTCAAAGGCTTTATGCTGTCAAGTCTAATGCTATAGAACTACATCCTGTGCTCACGTACAAACAGTATTACAAGCAGCAGAGTGGGGAAAACTGTTCACATCAGCCTCCTAGTTGTAATTCCGGTTTTCCTCTGGTGATACTGGGAATTTCTGACAGCTGTAATAACTCCAACTTGTGGAAAAATAAAGTCCTGTATTGGTGCTATGAATGTGGCTAATTACAGAGGAGCTGTACACTGTTGGTGTCACTATTAATGAGCATTATAGCCAAAAAAAATGTGATTAAATTAAGAATCACCCAAAGTAAACGTACGCCTCACTGAGTAGTAAATCAGAGAAAACCTTAAGTAACACACTTGGTAGTGGCAGCCATATCATAGAAGTGCAAATAAACACACTTTTATTTATTGCATATATATACACACACAGACATAAATTCCTATATTTTCAGACACATCCATATTAATATATGTATACAAAGACATGGTGCTCAAAGTGTACAAATACACACACAGAGCTACACAGTGTTAACCAAACATGTGGCAAAACACTAGCATCCAGTACACACTCACCCTCTTATTTCATCTGAAAGGCCCACTTGTAATGCTATCACTCTCAAAGTCAATTTTTGCACTTTTGCTCCTATAATCCCAATTACAGAGCTCATTCAAAATGATGGATAATGCCTCTCGCAGTGCCTAGCGAAAACAATTTGGCCGCTGTACTTGGGGAAACCTAAGAGGAGAGCCGCGCCACACACATCATTTTTCAGCTTGCATTTACTGGGCTCATAAGAGCACGGGTTGTAAAGTGACTTCTGGGTGAGTTGATTTTGGCCAAAATGGGCTCTCGTTTTCCTTCAGATTATGGTCATACGCACACATACACACCCTCGCAGAGAGGGACTAGAGAAAAGAAAGATGGAGTGAGGAGAGCAGTGAAGGAGGGAAGTAAAATGATGAGATATGAGGAGAGAATAAGGCCGGTATCAGGAACAAACCTTGAGCAAAAGAAAGGAAGGAAAACAAACCAACAAACCAGTGAGAGAAGTAAGGATGCTGAACCACAATTGCAGACTCCAGGCGTCATAACTTACATTGAACCTTTCAGCGCGAGGCCAGTGTGGTGTGGGCTACAAACAGGGCTGGTTACACCAGGTTCCTGATGACATGACTACTGGGAGTGTGTGGAGTAATTCCTGCAGCCACGGTTAGCTACCAGGGGTTTGGGGTTTGGCACACGTGGATGTTTCCACAGCACAAGGATCTTTTCATGTGATATACTTCTGTGGGTCTTTATATATGTATTTTGTCTAACTTCTGTAATTTTCCTACTGATTGTCAGTTATTGTTTTAAAATGCAGTGTTTATGAGTGGAATATAAAGCTACACTATAAACTATCTGTTAGTAAAAAGCAATGTCCCTTTTTGCTTATTCTTTATGACACATTTACACTATGACATTACTGTAAGGTAGTGTTGATTTCATTTTGCATAAAAAGTCTGCACATATGGGTCTTTAAGGTCAGCTAATGCTTGCCAAGATGCTATCTAACAGCCCGCTATATGATGCTGAAAGACCAACCCAGTAGGAGTTACATCCACATTAAGATGAATTTGTAAACCACGATTGACATCCAGTGCCAACGTTCAGCGCCAAGGTGGGAAGTAGTGTGACTGGAAAATGACCACATCTGGAGGTTTTCTAGCTCACATTGTGTTTGGATCTTAAATTGGTCTAAACACAATCCCTATAACATACTGGCATATGTAGGCTACACAGCATACAGGTATTTGTTTTCAGCTAACACAAAATTTAGGTTGTTGTTCAACGAGCAAGGGAGAGAGCTGAAAGAGACACTCCTCTCATTACTGATTACATGTCTACTGTGAGCCATGAAAGTGCCAAAAGATGTGTTATAAACTGCAGAAGAACTCTATGAAAAATGAAAGCAATACGGGGGGAAATGAAGGATATACAGTAAGAAATAAGTGTGTGCTGCACTCATCTGTGCAGCTGATCTGCTGTTAACAAGACATTTCATTTATCTGTCTAGTCACAGAGTAGCCTACAGTCGGCACTACTGCAACACACTGGGACAAACAACATTTTTTTAAACACAGAAATCAATATCTTAATATATTCCACTTGCTGAATTTACTTAATTTAATTTACTTATTTTTTTATAGACAGCATTTTGCAAAGTTCCTAAAGTTTTAATAACTCAATAACTCTTTTTTTTAAAGGGATTCGCCACCATCTCAAATTATTCACATGCAGGTTTTGCTCTGGAGTGCAGAGATCTGGTCTCAAATGAGGACAACGAGAAGGCGTTAAAAATACCAGGTGTAAATGCGAAGGAATCATCGGATTGTTTATAATGTGGATGTAGACCCCATTTTAATACCAGGTGCAAACGAGGTGCAATGCTGCAGACTGGAGTTTGCATCGCAGACTCAAACCTTGTTCTCAAACCTTGACCAGTTGTCTTAGTTGCCTAACCCTAACCACCGTAATGATAGTACACAGGCACTTGCCTCAACCAAGATCTTTACCTAACCTTAACAAAATTGTATTTGCCATATGCAGAATTTTAAAAACAACATGAAGAGCGTTGTGCAGTGCATTCCAGGGTTTTACAGACACATTCTTGTCTGATGATAGCGAAGGAAAGACACTGCAGAAAACCCACACAGCTGATCTATCATTATTGACAATGCACTGAGTGAATGATGTGGTTATCACAAATAGGTGCACAGCAGCAGTTAATGCTCCTCTCCTCGCCTGGCACCGTGGGACCGTGCAGCATCTGGACATCTGATTTAATACATCAGATTTTGTGTAACACATTTAGGTGGAAACGCAGCAAATGTCTTTCCCTGTCTGTGCTTTCTCCCTTCTGTCCTCACTTCCTTCATTACCAAAGCTCTCCTGTCTGCTTTCCCCTCATCTCCCTTTTCAGTTGGATTGACACTCTTGATTTCTGTCCTGCTGTCCCACCCTCATCATGTTCAGTTTGCTCTCTCATCAGCTTTAATCCTCTCTTTTTCTTTTTTTTTTATCTCTCTGCTGTCTTGTTTGATCTCTTCCTGACCTCTCTTCCTCTCTCATGTTGTCTGTGTTTCCCTCTTCCTCTGATATTTGCCTTTCTCATACTCTCTCCCGTTGTCTTTATCCAGATATGGGGTCTTCCGTCGCTCCCCTTCCCTCCTTTAATTTCCATCCCATCCCCAAGTCTCCCCCTGCTCCCCATTTCTGCCCCCCTTCTTAAACCTCCACCTTCCTCTACTTATACCTTTCCTCTTCTCTCCACCTTCATTCTCCATCCTCTGCTCCCTTTGTCCCTCCTCTGCCTTTCTTTTCTTCAACTGCCCTCTTTAGCCTGTCATTACCCCATCTTGCCCCATCTATCTTCCCCCTTCTCGTATATCCACATCTCTCCTCCAGCCCCATCTCTCTCTCTCTCCTCACTCTCTCTGTTCTCCCTCATCTCTGCTTGGTTCCTCACCCTCTTTCCTCTCTCTCCTCCCATGTCCCCCAGTTTTTACCCAGGCTGTTTCTCCTCTCTCTCCCCCATTATTACTCCCCCCCTCTCCTGCATCCCTGTGGCCGTTCCCCAGGCAGTTGGGTGCGGAGGGCGCTGGCTGGCGGGGTGATGGATGACCATTAAGGCAGCTTATTGGAAACAGTCTGATTTATGGGCAAGCGCTGCCTCGGCCTAATGGCTTCATTTCTTTCTGCCGCCACATGATGTCACAGCCAAGGTCACCGCGGCAACGGCCCCCCTTTGTTGTGGTTTCGCTCGCTGATGACCTGAGAGGGATGGAGAGATGGAAAGAGGGAGAGAGAGAGAGATGAAGGAGGGGACTGGAAGGGGGTTGTGAGGTTTGTTTGCGAAAGCGTAGAGGTGATGTATGAGGGTGTGTAGGTGAAACGGGTTGCGTTTGCAGAAATGCTTTAGCACAAATTTTGTTAGGTATGGAAAATGTGTTTTTACTGCTTACCCTTCACCCCCTCTCCCAAACTCTCCCTTTACCTCGTCCACCTCGCTCACTTCCTCTCCTTCTCCCCCTTGCTCTCCCTCTGCTCAGTAAATTAAAAACTCCATCTCTTCTCCTCTCCTCCTTCCTCCCTTTCTCCTTCATCTCTTCCCTTCCTTCCATACCCACAATGACGGACTACGATAAAAAAAAACACACACACACACACACATATAGCTTTACGGCCTTCCCTCAGACAGCTATTACTCACTTCTACTTTAAATGAGCGCCGTCAAATATATGGGGCCCGCCATTAAGAAGCCGATCAATAAAAATGCCATTAGGGGTGGAGTAAAAAACGCTGATATTAGTGAAGCTCAAAACAAAATATTTGATTTTGCCTCTGATAGTTAGCGAGACGGTGCTCTTGGATGAGTCTTGGAGCGGAGATTGAGTCAGGAGGATCCGGGTTTGGGCGGTTTGGAGGCGTATTGTGTGTTGCAGTCGGTTATTTACCCAGGGACATTTATTCGAAGTTCTGTGCGATATTCCCATCTGCTGTTCCTCATCAAAGGAGTTCTAGCAGCAGTTCTTCAATACAAACAATATTTAATTTTTGAGCAACATGTTTGATTAACTGAGAAAAAGTCTCGCAGTGTCTCAATGCTTTTCCCGTCTACTGGTGATCTGTAGAAGTTCTTCACTTCTGTGTAATAATCAAGTGTCATTTGATCACAGATTGTTTTCTGAAAGCTTCCAAAGAGCCTCACAAGTGCATCTTCATAGTGGAAATCAAACCACCAACCAGGCTTTCCATAGTACAGCAGAGCTGTTTACCATCTCCACAGCTGAAATATACCCCTACAGGAGTGTTCAGGACTAAAGAGTAAAGTACAAACTGTCTCCTCAACAGCAGTGAGACAGCTGGACTCAGTAATGTCAGATACACTCCCTCTGTGGTGTCCTGTCATGTTTCATGATTTCTGAGGTTTGCAGTTTTAAGGCTGCCACTGCGGCAGCTGCTTGAGTTTTGGCTTTGCCAGGATAAATCAGGCAAACAGGTTGCTAATGCTAGTTAATAATCTGATTTCAGATGGCAGATATAAAAACAGGATCATATCAGCAGCTATGTTCACAAATGTCCCGGGCCGGGCTCTGGAGGGACGGCAGAGTCGAGCATTTTAACATTCCTGTCTCTGTAAAAATGATTTATTTTCTAAAAAAGACACATTTATAGACATTTTCCCCCACTGTCCATGTGCACAGTATTAACGTAAAGTGTGTGATTTGATAAGACAGTTTTTCTTTCCTGCAGTTTGTACAGTCCTCACACCTGCACCAAGCCTCTCCTTTTCAAACATAAAGTCTTTTAGTGTATATATTATATATTTTCAATGCTTTGAGTGATATTGTGATCATTTTCTAAGATCACTAAAAGAAATAATAGCCTCCTAAGCCCCGAATTTTGGTCTCGTTTGGCTGTTTGCGTGGTCCAGTGTCTACAATGATGAGAAAAGCGAGAAAAGTTGCGTTTTAAGGGGACGTATGCGAGCTCTCCATGTGTGTCTCGGCTCCTCAGCTCTCTGTAAACGCCTGTGCGTGTGGATTTTCTAAGAATAGCTCCGCATTTGTCCACGTACACGTGTGTACCTTGCAAGTACACACGTGTGTGGGAAACCTTTGCACTCATTTGTTTTGTTTAGGTTCGTTTAAGCGCCTCGGCTCGTGAGTTTTAATCACTGTGTAAATACGGGAGTCTGACTTCATCTGTGATTTATTTATTGACAACAGACGTTCAGTGTGGACCGCTGGGTGCTGGGAACCAGAGATCCTCTCCAGCACTCTCGTGTGTGTGTCATCACGGATGCCTTGTTTTTGACTGACCATGGGTGCAATGCGGTGGTAAACTACGTTTCTTATTAAAATGTTTCAGTGTGCAGAGTGGATTCATTGCAGGTTTTTGTGATGTTAAACAGGAAAACTGGGCGAAAATTAAAACCTCTCAGACAAAAACTTGTTAGCATAAACTGTGGACTGACTTTACAGTATCGCAAGAATGTATTTTCCTCGTTTTCTGTATGTGGAATATGTTAATTGCATCTTACGACGGGGCGTTTATTTCACAGATCTTTGGGAAACCTGTTTGGCGTACACAGATTCAGTCATACACGCAGAATTATCCGATTTTAATCATGCAAACACACAACATTTAGCACCACAGCCCGCAGCATGTTTTGCCCTTCGCGTGCTAATCTCTAGCCTTCTGCAACCCAGTCAGATTATATATCAACCGTACACACCCCCTTTTATTATCATTCACATTCACAGCAAATGCAGGGACCACACGCACACACATATGCATCAAAGCCCACAGTGTAACTTTTTTGGTCATCCTACCATATTCACATCCCCAGCAGATGTGTGTATCAGACACATACGCCATAAAACACAGTGTTCATCCCTGCTCTTTGTGCCGTTCCTTTTCCCCACTCCTGTTTGTTTAGTTGCCATGATGGATGGAGTCTGTCTTCCTCTGCTTATGTTTTCCGCCACCTCTTTGTGAGCTTTACTCGCTTTTTGTCTAAAGGTGTGTCTGGCCCACAGAACAGGCTCCAGACACGTTCCAGAGTCTCTCCAGCATTCCCAAAACACGAGCAGTGGGAATACTGATGGTTAAAAGACACCGCTGTACATAAACCTGAACAGGGCTGCTGTGGCATGTGTGCAGATGTAGGTTCGATTTGTGGAGGATGTTGCTTTGTCCTGTGGGCTCCATGCTGCAGATGTGCGAAAGGTGGAAGTGTCACTTTTCAGGTTACAGGAAGAATATATGAAAGCACCCTTTTTATTGTGTTAGCATTTTTAAAGACTTAAAAGACATCTTAAAATGCAACCATATGTATAAATTACATCTATATTATATTAATTCATTTTATTATCTCTTGGGAAATTCTGTCTTTGCATGTTGTGCTCTGTGTCTATATAATTATTTTAAAAAGTCAACCAGGATTAGTTGCCCACACAAACATATTGTCATTATAGCTTGACAAAAAGACTTATGTTTTATGGGCTCCTCCTCTGAAAAGACTTTTGCCATTGTGCACCAAAAGGCAGAAATTTGGGTTTTCTGGAAAAGGTGGCGCAGTCCATGCTTTAATTTACTGCAGTTTACAGCTGGCTGTAAATAAATAGCGCTAATTGTGTTGACAGCTGAAATCCAAAATACTGCAACAACATGACGCAGTAATTAAAATGTGCTTTTTGGAAGGACAAAAATAAATTTCTGAAAATACAGCCACACTGGCAATCTGTTGTAAAAATACAAATGTTTCTGCGCTGCAGTATATAACTTCTTTCCACAGTAGGTGCACAACAGTGTACAATGTTTTAAAAGAATACAGGAAACCATACACAAAAAAGTGTGTGTACATGAGCTGCTGTGGTACCAAAAGGGGAAAACAGAAAAAAGAAAAAAAATTAAGCAAGAACAAAGTCATTTCCCCTGTCACTGTCAGCTGAAATGTGTTGAAAATGACATATACCTCATAGGAGAGTAGCTGGTCGAGGTGTGGCTGCAGGCTGGGGCTCCAGACTGGGCAACAACACACTCCTAAATCTCAGGCTGCTGCCCACCAAGCAATTCTCTTGGTAGGCAGCGCAGCAGGCTTATGATTTATGACAAATCCCTCTCTCAATTTGTCACTGATGGCAGGAATGTATAATTCAAAACATTTTCTATTTTGCTGTGTGTTGGTTCCCTCCCTCCCCCCCACACCTGAACACTGCACCGCCAGCACACACACACACACACACACACACACCAATACCCACATCTCCCTTGCTTTATTAATTTGCTACATGTATTTGCTACGTACAAAACGTGTCTTAAGGCAACTGTTCTTCACTAAAAATGCTGTATGTGATAGAATACTCTGGATATGTGATAACATCTCTCTTCCTGTATGTTGTGAAGTTCATTTGTCTGATACTGAAATGTTTCCTCTCTGTGTTTGTGTGTGTGTGCACGATTTACATGCTTGTACATCTGTCTCCTTTTTGTTTTGCATGTCCATTTGCAGGGACACGTCTATTCATGCTTATATGTGTGCATCTGTGTGAACCCGGTCTCCTAGAAAATATGTTTCGAGAGAAATTAATTAATTTCTTTTTTAGCTGCATATTCAGAAAATGTTTTTAATGAGTGTATCTGCACTGTTACAAAATCTCATTCTGCAAAACGTTCACTGCCAATGCGTCGCATTTGTTTTCTCATTTGTATCTCCTCTTGTGATATCTGCAACTCAAGCATGAGTAACATTTTTCACGTGTTTAGGTACTCCCAGCACTTACACGGTTAGTGACAGATTGTTTTTTTTTTTTTTATTAACATTTAACCAAAACCACAGTCTTTCCTTAACCTTAACCAAAGTGCTTCTGCTGCCTAAACCTAACCACCTGCAGGACTCAGGATACAAACCCCAGTCTCCCACATCCAAGACCTTTTCTTATGTGTGGTGCAAGAACATGGCGGTTGCATGATTGGAAACAAAATGTAATTGGAGAATGTTACCACAGGTCCTAATCCCAGCAGGAATTACGTTTCCCACAGAGGTATTTCGCAAAGCAAAATCTAAATGTAATTTCTTGGACACAGGGTTGGTGAGAGAGCTTTTGCGTGTGTGATTCTGGTGTGTTTTCCTGTCTTTCTGCAGGCATGCATGTACAGTGTGTGTGTGTGTGTGCGTGTGTCAATGTGTGTTTTATATCCAGTCCCCCCAGCCGCCCCCCCAGCCTGCTGATAGCAGCAGCCAGGCCTTATCCCAGTGGCGAGGTAAAGATTGATGCTGCTCATCTGCTGGAATGGGGCTATAAAAGACAGCGCTGGACTGTACACTCGCCCTCCACCTCCTCTTCTTCTTCTTCCTCACTGCTCATTCTTTCCTCCCGCCATGATGTACACATGTAATGTACACAGTCTCATGAGTAATCTATCTATCTATCTATCTATCTATCTATCTATCTATCTATCTATCTATCTATCTATCTATCTATCTATCTATCTATCTATCTATCTATCTATCTATCCCCCCCCCCCACCGTCACCTCAGTGGCACTAAGAGCTGCAGTAAAACCAGACCCCATCATGTTCCAAGGTGAGGGCTGATCTCATACTTGCCCCCTTCGTTAACACTACACACCCCCTCAACCTGGAACATTCTCCTGTGGTGTTAAGTGCTCCTCCGACCTCAGCCTGTAACACCGCTCCACCACCGCCACCACCCTCTCTGGTCCACATTAAAGACTTCCAGTACTCTACTTGTGTTGATGTCGTCCATGTCTTGTCTTTTCTAGCACTTTGTTGTAATATTTATTTATTAAGGAAAAATTAGCCAGGTGTTGGTTGGTCAGTGGCAGAATTGGAACTTGGACTTAAGTCAGACTGAAGTCACAAAAATGAGAATTTGAGACTGACATTTTACTTGCTATGGGACTAATGTCATTATTAAAATACTTCAGACTTGAGTCCTGGAGCTATATAGCAGCAACAGTATATATAGCCTTTAATTATATGACCTATGCACTGAGAGACCTTGACCTCATGCAGCTGTCTAAAAACACTGTTAACTGAGCTGTGACAAAATGCTTAAATGCTCAGTGTAATATTCAGCATTCAGAGACTTGAGGATCGACATGAGACCAGTTCTCACAGACACTTATGTGGACTTGTCTCAAATGTCCTGAGACTTGACTTGGACTTGCCTAAAAACCAGGACTGACAGCTAATTTGTTTCACATTCATGCCGTTAGAGGCACTCACTCGTGAGAGTTTTTCATGAGCCTCTCTGCTGCAGCGTGAACACTGAGATCAATGTCCAAGAATATTTGTAACTTCATGTAAGAAATGAGTCCCATGGTTGCAATTTTAGTGCGCATCACTTTCGGGATGGGAACCAAATGTTGAAGGAAGGAAGGCTTATCAGAACAAATGCTGAATCGAGATACTTTGACATATCCAGCACACAGGTTTTGCTGATGTCCTCCAGAATTGTGCTCATCATTGTTTCTTGAATTGTTAATTAGTACCCCAAATCCAAATCCCTTTGTACGCTTACGGCTCACTCCACTGAAGTAGTGTTCATACTGCTGTACACACGCGGAGTTTGATGAGACTGTAAATGGTCGGTATGGAAATGTGGTCAATATGTCCACCGTCCCCTCTGGTTGTATAGGTATCCCCTGTGGATGGAGGAGAATTAACATGTTGAGGGGTAAGTGATGGATAGGTTGGGTAAGGGAAACAATATCCACTGCTCCATGTTGCAATTGCATGCCCAGTCCGCTTATTTCCCATGATGCCCTTGGTAGGTCAGCCACCAATGGTGCTCCAAGCGCGTCCTCTCTCGCAGACTAATTTTGCATCCTTTAATATTGCATGCAGCTCATTTAGAGGATGGGGTGCATACCACACACACACACACACACACACACACACACACACACACACACACACACACACACACACACACACACTCACACATGAGTGCATACAAGCATTCAAACACTTGCTCTGCTGTAATTTTCCTTCTCACCAGCTCTCAAGGGTGTATTTTAGGATGCTGCAGAGGGTTTGGATTGATGTGGTTACACATGGCAAATGGTGGCTGAACTTGTGTGTGTGTGCATGTGTGCGTGATTGTTTTTGTATCATCTTGCGTCTGTGTGTATACATGTGCACTGGCATATATATGTGCACATTGTGTTCTTGCATATTCCCTTGCTCTACAAAAAAGAGATGCAAACACCCTTTCTGCTGTTCCCTCAGTCATCAATCACGCTGCCACTTTAATTTATGTGCCACTTCTGGTTGCATTGTCGTTTATTTGGGGGAAGAATATCACCAATGCACAGCTCTGGAGAGACGTGGCTTCTGTTTGCAGCATACATATTGCTTTTTAACCCTTTATGGGCCAAGAGAGATTTATACTGACTGAAAAGTAAAGCGGTATATTCTGCAGAGATGCTTATGAAACAATGCACAGGCTCACTCATGAATGCCAAAAGTCTGTGTCAAAAGTAGTTTATTCTGAAATCTAGCAAAAGTTGCAAAATATTCCTAGTTCCTTCATATATTTTAAAGTGAATTTACTCAAGGACTTTACTTGGGGTATTTCATGTTACTTCATACTTCCATTTGTCTGACAGCTTTAATTACTGTAAAGATCACAATTTTTCATACCCTTCCTGTCCATTGAAAACCATGTATCTCCAAATTTAGTGATTTTGATGTTCCTTTATGCGCTGAGAAAATTCTCCTCCTTCTTAAGCTACAGAAACTTCACTTACATAAACTTAAAAACCCTCTTGGATTAGCTGTAAAATTCATAGTCACAAAGCTGAAAACAAGCTGTTTTTCTGGGATCATGAAAAAGTGACCTTTTTAGAGACACATGGTTCTCACAGGACAGTATTGCTACAAACATGTGATGATCTTATAGAATATGATGCACTGCTGTAGATCAAACTAGCCGACTTAAACTTAAGTGTAGACGCAAGTATCTAATGTACAAACAAGACTTATACAAGCTAATAACCTCCAAGAATTTTATAGGTAAGCAGTTCTGCAGATTCTCTAAATATAGTTTGCTTATTGAAGACGCAAACAGCTAAAATCAGACCTGTTTCATAAAAATCTTGACCCGATTCTCTTTCATGTGTTGCAGAATCAGGCATCAGAGGCCAGGGGTTATAAGTTGACAGGTCATGCAAGTCATGACTGGATGAGGTCAACGTGAGGTTACTTCCTTTTGGGGATTCCAGACTATTCGTGTCCATCACGTAAGGCAACCTAGAAGACCTCTTCCACCCAGAGCCTCTGCCCGAGTCCCTGCTGTCAGAGTGATGTACAGCAGAAGGCAATAGAAGCTGAGAGTAGAGTGCATGAGATTGAAAGGAGTCTGCTGGGGTGAAAATGCACACACACACATGCACAAAGACGCACATGCTTCCTCACACATGTATAGCTCTTTCTCCCATTTCAAGATCTTACACATTCCACATAAGGTTGGCAAGGTTTCCTCCAAAATGTATGTCAATGGCTGCTTCAAATATATTATTTATAGAAGTAACTAGATAAGTCAGCTTTGGAGTTTCAGCTCTGAACTTGATTTAAAAATCTAAGAACTAGGACATAATGGAGAAAAGAAAGCAGTTCAACATTTTGGCTTTTCATAACACTAAATGCCCAAGTGAAGGTAATAATATTAATGGCTCCGTTCCATATAGGTGTGTCCGGAAGCCATGACACTGATGAGAAAGAAGCCATTAATCATATTATTAATTACACCAGCGGTTTCTCCGCTGTTGTCTGCTGTGACAAAGGTCTATTGCATTGCTTTTTTGCCGTCACTACTGAGATTTAGAATCCAATTTTAAAAGCCTGCATAAAGTTTTTTTCTCTGTGAAAATCATGCATACGTTTGCAATGTTGCAACTAGTTTACCAAGATTGAATGGAGGGAAGCATTGCTTAAAGCAGATGCACTAAAGCTGCAGCAGCTGCGACCACATGCAGAGTAACGTCCAATCACATGCAGGAGTACAGTGCAGCTGTTATAACCTGCATGGGCTGCATTGTTGGAGTTTACTGCCTCCAACATTGCAGATTCCTCCTTATGTTAGAAACTTTTGTCACTGCTGATTGAACTAAGATTAAATGTTCATGTGTATGTTGATTAACAAGCTTAGCTCTCCCACCAGAGTCTTTGTTGCTCCCTCTATGAGCAGAGTCTTTACAGCTAAATGTAACTGTAGAACCGTTTCATATAAAGGGTCAGTTCCTCGGAGGAGTCGTCTCGGGCTGATCATACATATGACATGTTTAAATTTGGATCAGATAGAACAGCCTGCAGAGGGACTGAGAATTTGTGTTGTGACATTTGTTGTCATGTTCATGCTGGAGCTTCAATTTTCAGCCATGATTGCATCTTATCTTCTCTGTCTCTTGGCATACCTGTTCATGCATCATTGCTAGGTGTGATGCTTGTGAGTAAGCACCGAACAGGAGAAGCCATTTTCTGACGACTTTCCCAAAGAAACCCTGTGGGTGTGTCAGACTTTATCACACAGACGCAGTAAGCCAGCCCGGCCTGGAAGGCACTCTTTATGAAAGCGCTCGTGTTATGTTGTGACAGTTTAACCTATGTGAACAGCATGATGCAATAAGCCAACCTGCTTTATTGACTATGTGAATCACAGTCAGCCTTGATTCAGTGTAGCTACCAGCTAAACGCTATATGCTATGCGCTAATCTCCAGAGTGTAACTTGATACAGGCGGAGCAGATCTCTCCACCCTGCTCCAGGGATCTTTATCTTTGCAGCACGATTGAATTATTTCTCCTTGCTCAGCTGGAATTGAGTTACAGTGACAATAATGCACAACAACAGACTGCTTGTGTCACAGACCTGTGTCAAGAAAATAAGAGCAGAACATATAGCTAGATGCTAATTTAGCAACAGGTGAGGGGCTACACTCCTGACTTTCAGAAGGAAATCTCACAGACATACAAAAAACAGGCCAAGAGGAAGAAAAATATTCCCTATATTCTTTCAAGAAAGACTTTTTTCACAATGGCTTCCAAAGTTAAGAGGATTGTGTGCAGCCTTATTGATTTTTTTGTAGCAGTGTCCGGGAGATGGCGCCGAGAAAATGAGGTCTGGCTCGAAGGTTTATGTCCTGCCACAGTTAGGAGGAAACGTGAGCCGAGGATTCAGCTGGCCTTTTATTGTAAATGTGCTCCCTCTAGATGGACTTAAAGTGTCTGTTTTCCTGGCTATAAGAGGGGAATTAAATATGAAGGGTATCAGTAAATGGGCAGGAAGACTCCAAACGAGTGCTTAGGGACAGTTTCCCATTATTGTCATCTATTATCTCGGACAGATAGTGATGTTGGCCACCGAGTCGTCGATTGCAATCCACTGCACGCTGGTGGCAGGCAGACAGGTTATGGGTTATGTGAAAACAAAGTAGCACAGTTAACTGTGAAAGGGATAATTTGGGCATACTTTGCACCGCAATCAAATAGAAAACATTCATAATTAATGCGAGATGCGAGACAATGCGCCAGAACAGCACAACAGAGCTTCCAGTTCATGATTAAATAAGCAGCTGATGTTAACCTGCTGTAAGCATCCTGCTACGCAGTGCATTAAACCATATTCTTGATAATGGCAAACATGCACACTATTGCAGCTGGGATAATTTGGTATTATTTCAAGGAAAACAGTATTTAGAAGTGTGTGAAACCTGACATATAAATCCCTGTCTGGTGCAATGAATTTAGGTTGCTGAAAGATTCATTGAAACTATGACCGCATATTCTTGTCAGGCATCCACCACTTCAGCACCACGTGATATGTTACTGTAGTACTCGTACTGGATGTTTAGCCTGTGTCAGATACTAGCTTAGTTTTGGGCTCACCTCTGCGTAGCCGCTGTAAAACTCTGCTCTGTACACAGACAGTCACTCTGAATAATAGGCCTGCAAGCCATAAATGTCAGCCCTTTAAATCACACACAGGCCAGCGCTGTGTCCCAGAGAGAGAATGCTTCATCACCGCTTAAACTACAGCCGCCCATTTATTATGTGTATGTTTATAAATCACTAAGGAGACCTCACATTCCTGAAGCCTGTAAAAAAGAGAAAAGAGAGGAGAGGAAGCTTGGAAAGAGAGGAAGAACAGGAAAGGGGGGACTGAAGTGAAGATGTGTGAAGAGTGGTCAGAGTGAGGAGCTGCAGTCAACGTCACATCTCATTGCTTCATATTCTGAAATATGATGAATATGATGCTGAGTATTTTTGGAAAGTTTAAAAACTTGTTGGTTGTAGAGCGAGAGGTTTATTTAGTTTTGCTGCCTGCGCGTATGAAGCCTCCCTCAGTCCTCATGTTACTTTTATAAACACCTGACTGAGTGAGAAATTAAAGGCTTGGGACTTTAAACAAAACATATGCTGGCTTTGTTTCATCGTAATAATACTGTACAGAGATGATAAGAAGCACAGTGGTACAAAGTTGATTTTTTTTACAACCACGTTTGAGCCAAAAACCCAGTCAGAGCATACATGAGTGTAAATGGACTAAAAAGTCCTGCACAGGGTCTATATAGTCTAAATGAAAGACGTAACACATGTTTTAGTGTGTGACCTGTACACATACACACTGTGCACTCTTTCAGCCATGATATCACACAGGTGTCTGCGCAGTGTCAAGCTACACCACCTTCCTCCCCAGACTAACACTCTTTTGTTATGGACAGTTAATATTAACACTCGGCTGACAGTGAATTCCCCGGCGTCTGCCAGAAATGTCTGTCCACGGGCAAAAATAACTCTCCTACCGAAGATCAGTCAAAATAAGCCAATCAGGTCTTTCATCCCTTTTACAGTCCCAGCTCGGAGATTTACGAGATACACTGAGATGTGTAGTTATCCAATATATGTATATACATGCTTTTTATGAAGCAGAGTGCCTTTACTCTCTCCATTCCCCCTCATAAAAGATGGCGCATACCTCGATTTTACTCAACCAGTGGTCCCTTTATGTTTGGCTCGAGGGTTCGGATGAAGACTCTTCTTTTCTTTGTTCCTCTCCAGCCTGGTCTGACTTCTTTGTCCAAGTAAGACGCAGAAAGATGCTGCATTGGTGGTTTTGATTGTACTGCTTTATAACACACTTCAAAACACTCATGACTTGCCAGTTTTCTTGGAGTTTGCGCAGCTTTTTTCACATTTTGTGTTGATACGATGCAAAATTTAATGACACAAAGGTCAACTGATTAAAATTCTCTCTTAATCGAGATTTTGGAGCTATGCTTATTTAATTTATTTATATTGCACATTTTGTTTAATATTATGGTTTACAGCTTCTGACTGCTGTAAATACTTCTGTTTGTTTTTAGATTTTCATATGCATTGTGTATAAATATGAATAATAAATAGAATCACACTGGTATTATCCTTTGGGGACAGAGTGAAAATCTAGCGCTGCATTCTAAAACAATGACTCTGAAATAATGTCGTAAAAACAAACTCCTCACCGACACTAAACAGTATTCTACTCACACTCGCTGCACTGTACCCCTCCTTCGAGCACACAATCACTGGCCCACTTTCTCTTTTCCCAGGCTGCTCTGTTTTCCCTCAGGTGCTGTGGGGAGTTTGACAGCAGAGACTGAGGAAACCACATCTCATCAGCTGCTTGGATCCAGTGGGCTGCACTGGGACACACATCTAGCTGTGCCCCCTTCAGATTCTACATTCAGGTTTAGCAAGTCTATTTTTGTCTGGAAGTTGCGGCTTTGACCCTTGAACTCACCACTGGGCACTTGTGATGTTGCCAATCTAGGACGATTCCCTCATGAGTGTCTCTAAAGGAGCCTCTGGAGGAACGGCATTAAATTATTAAATTTAAATACGACCACAACCACCATAGTGAGTTCTGTCAGGATGGTGTGTGGGCCTTTCTTTTCCTCATATACGCTGACGTTGGTAGAGGAAATGCATTCTATTACTGTACTTGGAGGGTGAGAAAGGGCATTTAACAGTTGAATTAGGGCACCACTACATATCACATGGGCATACAACCATGCAAGGTTGAGAGTGATGGAAGAAACTTAAACACATTAGCCGCATACCCTTTTAAAAGTGAGTCTTTGAGTTATTAAATGATATATTCCACGTTGTTTGTTCTAAAAACTACTAAAAACTATTTTAAATCTTCAGCAGACATTCGATTTGAATGTCAGGTTGTACTTTTTGACCGTTGCCTTCAGTGCTGCTCGGCCACTCGGCCAGTCCACACACTTATCAATACAGATCCTTGCCTGCGCTTAATTGAGACGTATCTGTATTGAGCAGCCGAATCTACAAGTCACTCATTGAATATGAAAAATGGAGTATGGGAGGGAGAAGGGAGGGCGGGGGAGAGATCAATGATATGGATCTGCATGTGCAGACTGAGCCGCCATCCTGTGTGTGTATGTGTGTGTGTGTTTGCATGTGTGCGTTGGGGGTGCTGCAGCGTTATTGGACATCTGAATGAGTAATGATGTCGTCCCAGACTGGGCAATTACCACCAACGCTCGTTTATTAAAGAGGGGATGGAGAGATGGAGGAAGGAGGATGGTGGCTCTGGTGCAGAGGAAATGACAGAAAGAACAAATGCAGGAAATTCTACATTTATTCCTTATCATTTATTGAATATTACATCCACACCCAAATTTGTGTTTTAGCTCTTTCAACACCAGAACACAGGGTTTTTTCTTGGGTCTGCTGCTGTTGGGCGACAGGGATTGTGTTTTTCTAAAAGAACTTGAAGATCTGGTTGAATTAAATGCTGTTGTTGTTGGGGAACAACTACCGACAGATCATTTTTGAGTTTGTATCACTTTAGCCTGCAAGCTAACTGCTATTTTTAAATGTCCTGTAATAAATTTATCTGATTAGCTAACAGATCAAGTAGAACCATTAATAAACAAAAGTAGTTGCGAGCAGCCCCGTGTTACAGTAACATCAACAAAGGAGGCTCTGTTAAATTAGCCTCCTGGCTAGTTAGCCAGACAGACGGTAGTTTGGAGGTTTACTGAGCTGATTTAAGGAGATAAGAGGATCAGAGAGCATGAGACAGGACATGGTAGCTGCCAGGCATGCCAAACTCACTATAACTTACTGCCTGACCTTCAAAACAACATCAGTCCTTCACTGAAGGCTCTACATTTTCAGAAAAATGAGGCAACCCATAGAGATAAGCAGCCTCTTGCAGTCATGTTCTCGTAGCATGATGGGGTTCCACCGCCAAAAACGTCTTTCCAAGAAGGTTAGGGTTGGTCATACAAATCATGTGACTTCAGCAGCGGAGACTGTGGTTTGTGTCCAAGCAGAAACCTCCAGGGCTGAAAAATGAAGCCAATGCGGAAGTGCCAAAAACTGCAGTTCCTCGAATGGCCACTCAAGGCTGCAACCAAAAGCGAGTCAGTTCCCTTAGACGCCCCATATTGAAAAGCCCAGCTTTACAGCAGCTACCAGCTAGATTTCAGCAATCAGGCTTCATTCGGCCTCCCTCATCTTCACCCTTGCTCCACCTCTTTGCCCAATCAGTGAGTTACACACTGCCAAGATGGCGACAGCCAGAGTCACTGTCACTGGGCTTCACAATGGCTCTTCAGGAAGCCAAGTTTTATACAGTCAATGGTTGCATCCCACCTCCTACCAGCACTGAAAATGCATTTTCTATTATATTTGTATGTTATGTTTGTATTCATAACATATTTTGTGATTTTCTTTTGATGCCATTCGATTTTTGATCTTTTGGTCAAATATCTGCCCCCAAAAACTATCAAACTCCAACCGCCCCCCATCGTTCTGGAAACTTCCACGGCCCTTTCCTTTCCATTTTGCCTTCTCTCTCCCACTTCTCACCTCCTCTCTTTTCTCACCCTGTCTGTCTGCGTGTCTGAAATGCTAAGAAAACATTGTGGCTATGTTGGCTGTGCTGAGAATCAGTCAGCAGCTGCTTGGTGATCAATGGGAAAGAAAACAAATCGCGGCCAAAGGAATTTGGGTTTTGAACTTTCCCCACTCTGTTCATAACTCAGAAACGGTGCCAGGGAGGGAAACAAGCATTTGACAAATGATTGTTAATATAGATGGTTTTGTGTGTGTGTGTGTGTGTGCGCGCGCGGATACATGCATCCATCTCTCCATGCATGCAAAATATTTGTGCTTTTGTGTGTGTATTCAATGTCTGCAGCATCAGTCTGGTTGCATTGTTATTCTTCTGCAGCCCCAGATATAGAGATCTATGTCTATTTATACATAAAATATAGCGCTTATGCACATTTGTGAGGGAGAAAGAAATTGTAAGGAGGGCCTCATTTGCCCTTGTATTTGAACCACATCCTGCCCCAGAATCATCACCCCCCCACCCCCTAGTGCACATCCTCACATGAGTAATCGTACAGTAGTACACCCCCTCTGCTTTGTATACACACATTCATTGATTGGCAAGACGTGCTTGACTCATGACTCAACTCCAGACACTCGCCAATGCCACTGCGTAGGTCTAGTGGTGCCGGAGCAGTCGGAGCATCCTCGCTCTGTCCCTGCCGTGTCACGAACCAACATAGAGGGGATATTGTTCATCAGGCTTGGGAAAGACCAGAGTTCAAGGACATTAATAGCTACAATGTGTAATTTCCCTCCTCCTCCCTCCTGCTCCACATCCTACCCATTCGGCTTTTAGGAAATTTGGGTTTTGGGAATGGGGATGTTTCATATGGGAAAGTACCATTGACAAAACTTGACTGTCTTGCTGAGAAGCAACTGCTAACTGCTTGATTATTAAGGTTTGGATTTCTGCAGCAAGTACATAACTTCAGCATGAAATGAAAAAGCCTAAGTGGCGAATTTACATGTGCACAGTATAGCGTGTAATATCTAGACTGATACAAGTTAAACTTAGATAAGCAACTCCAATGTCTCCTTCTCTTTGTGCTCCACAGAAGAAACAGATGGAAGCTGCTAATGTCTCAGTGTTATGTGACTGACTGTGTGTGCAGGTATGTATGTTTCATGTGAGCTGAAGGAAGACAGAAGAGAGATACAGTCGCGCTTTAACACACAGGCTTTGTCATCGATAATAATACAAACGTTTGACCCCCCCCTTCACTGCGGTGGGTGTGCCACTACTTACCAGCATCACATCTTGCGTGCCACCAAAGAGCCTGAAATGATTAGCCTGAGCTTGTCTCCTGTGTGCTAATTGCCAAACCCAGCATCACCTTAGCTATTGTCTAATTAGTCTTAATTAGACTGCTGAACACCAATTAAAGTGACCGAATCAGGACTTTGAAAAAAGAAAGAAAGAAACATGCTAGAAAATTGCTCATTGCTATGTGGCTAAAATACCAAAGAGGTGACTTTTTTAGAGTTGTCACTGAAGCACAGATCTGATTTTTGCTACAAAGTCTCCTAAAATCAGAAAAATGTCAGTTATTGCTCAGTCAATAAAACTTTATTTATGTAGCACTTTCCATAACTTCCACAACCTAGTAATAATGTAAACAATCAAAGAGACCAGTGCACATGAAAAAGTCATGTGTAAATTTACATAAAATGGCACTAAGAAATTAAAAAAAATTAAATATATAACAACAATAAAATATATTTAAAGGAGAAAACAGTAGAAGAAGAATTGAATGCTCAAGTTTATGTTTCAAGATTATCAATATTTTCAAAGTTTTTAGCTAATTTCGGATCCTTTTACAAGCTGAAAATGTTCATGTTCATGCTCAGTCTATCTTTATAAAATTGTACTGCTTTTGAGAAACACAACTGTATTTATTTCACCCATAAGTAACATATGTGCTAACATGTGCCCAAATACACGTATGTACATGCCAATAAGCCCTGAACTCCCCCATATGAAGACATAGACCAGAGGCCACTCTTTCATTAGAGGTGTCACAAACATGAATTATAAATCAGAATCCTCCTTCACCTCCATCTTCAGGCTTTTACTACCCCCTTCTCCTTTTATTTTTATGTAAAACACATTGTGAAAGGTCAGTGGAAAGGCAGCAGAGAAACAGCAAGAGCATGAGAGAGTCGGGTGTGTGTTTTCTGCATGTGTGCCTATGATTATGAGTGTCATTCCTCAGTGTGTGAGTGTGTGTGTGTGTGTGTGTGTTTTCAGCGGGGGTGAGGCTGTGTCTCCTATGCACGCTGTGCTCATTGAGAAGTGGTGTCTTGTGCCTGGGGGGGAGGGATGGGGGGGGTCGGTGGCGCGAGGGCAAGCGGGGCGGCCAGGCGCCAAAGAAAGAGGTCACATCCATATTCATCGCATTGGACATGCACATGTAAACCACTTTTAATATGCCGTGACAGGGGAAAGTTTTGTTGAGGCGGAAGGAGATACAGAGAGAGGGTGAAGGAAAGGCAGGGATGGTGACAAATAAGGAAGGAATAGTTGTGAGAAATTCCACATGTGTGTCTACAGCCGGCCCTGGGTGACTTCCTGTGAACCTGCAAAGTGTAATGATCAGATAGGCAGTCGTAAATAATTCTTACTGTTGAGAGAAGCGAGCGAGTGCATCCAAAATGTGCAGATGAACAGATGATTGTGGTTGGCAAAGGTACAGAAACAATTTGAATCCCCAAAATGAAATAAAATTGATTTCTTTTCATCAGTTCAGAATCTCAAAATACAAAATGTAAATGCTATTTTTTTTAATATTAAAGATTGTATTTGACAGCCCACCATGCAGGCTTATGCACAAGCTGCTATTGTAGAATACTTTTCACTGTATGTACATTACGTAGACGTTCAACCTGCATGGAAAGACTGGAAAACAAAAAAAGAACGCTTGTTATAACAGGGCACTTTGAGGTCACTGAGGGCATATCATCTTCACATCATAACGGGGGGCCCAGGTAGCTAGTTATGACAATGTGGCATTATACGGCGGCGTTTGAAGTCGGCCAATGACAGCCCCTCACTGTACCCGCCTGTCACGAGCCCCTGCTTTGAAGTCAGCGGTGATGAAAAAGAAAGAAAGGAAGAAAAAACATAATCCAGTCAAATTAAGAGGTCGTGTCAAAGCAGCGTCTGACAGACTTCGAGAAGGCGGTGCGCTTTCCGTGAGCGCGAGCGAAGGAGTCTGAAGAGGGCTGCAAATCTTTTAAGTGGTGGCACAACAGTTTAGATTGGAAGAATAGGATCTCTTTTGCGGGACACTTAACCTGCTGTACCCTGCTTGATGGCCCTTTTGACAATGGCACCACTTACCGTCTCGCTGTCATGAAGGCTGTGTTCATTCCTACCTGTATGGGCCTACACTGGACCATCCCTGGGGTCTGAAGGGGTCACGGTGGGGGTCGGACTCAAGGGATGGGATTTTCTAGTAACTCTACCCCCGACTTTTCAGACAACACCAGGGTCTCCTGGACATCTCCACCCTCTGTGGGTTTTAATTCCAACAAAGGTTTGGTGGCGACAGGAGCTTCCCTAAGCGGACAAATTATGCTATCGGTTTCCCTGCTCTTGTTGGGGAATGAGAACGTCTGGCTTCCCTTAAACTGGAGGAGAAGTCCTCCATCTGGAAATGCATTTGGAGTCAATCAAATCAAAGTTGACCTGAATTTGTGAGCACATTTGTTCTCTCGCGAGTATTTAAATTAACTTCCATCCATTGTGTTTAATAGAACATGCTCAGCTTTAATCCAAGCGCAGAATGCTGTACCACTGGCATTATTTTGGGGGGAATCTGGTAGACAGGTTTATCCTGTCCAGCAGAGCAGAGTGCAGTGAATCTTTCTGGGCTCTAACCTCCAGCTTGCCTCAAACAGTGGGGAATCCTCCTCAATCACTATAAGGAGGTCCTCGCAGCCCCGCTCATATTTTAACCACCAGCCCCACACCATGGGGCGCTGTGTAACGGCCCGTCAGTGGCTGTAACCTAAGCGCCAAAATTGCTTTTTGACGATGTACCTAGTGTTATTTTAAGAGCCCCCGTCTGTCCTGCCCAGCCCCCACCCACAGAAAATATGATTTAATCATTTTTCTCACTTACTCTTCTCAGCATGGGAGCAAACGAAAGAAAGAGAGGGAAAGTGAGAGGGGCTGGGGGAAGGCAGAAAAAAGCATTCCAAAGTGGTGAAGAAGGGGAGACATTACGGCAGTTATTTCCGCAGCGAAGACGAGAAAACCTCTTTGCAGTTCTTAGCGGGATCTGGTCGCCGAGGCTGAAGTCAGGCTACTCCTCTTGAGAAGTCCTCCGGGTGAAAATCTGAGCAGGCTTTTAATCAAGAAGCGGCGGACGTTATACAAACAAGAGCCTGTGCTGATGTCATCCTGAAAAATCTGTCCCTTTAAAGCTCAGACTCGACTCCATTTATTTACATTCACTGGGGTTTTTTTCTTCGGTGTATGCTGCAGATCATGTCTCACACAAAATATAGCTTACAAGCCTGAATTTACTCATTTTTTCCCTTTCCATTTTTTTCCTCAGACTGGACACAAAAAATATGAACTGTCATTGTACAGTATAATAAGGCCAGACTGCAAAATATCATGCTGAGGACTTAAGATTGCGTCACAAATCTAACCATTATAATGGCTGCCAGCATCCATAAAGTAAGTATAACCAGACAAGAAAAGGGCACCTCTCCTTCAGAGCACTGATCTATCATGCATGCAGAGGCGCCAAACCAAGCCAACGCAGCCCTTGATGTGCTGTTAAATTAAGCTAATGCCTTAACCTGTTTACACATTCACAGGATGCAGGATTGTCTGCATTGGACTCGTCCCATATTCACACTGTTCACTTCTGGTTTGGTCAACCCTATGGCCTGGAAATTCTGTTTATGTACATTATTAGATGGATAATGTGAACTGACTATGTTTTTTTTTTTGGGGGGGGGGGTAAAGGAAGTGATATTTTTCCTACTGTGTGGTGTCAAAACACAGGACTTTGACACCAGAGACGTCAGTTTGCATCCTGGTCGGTTTAGGAAACAAAAGCACTTTGGTTAAGGTTAGGGAAAGATTGTGGTTTTGAGTAAATGTTAATAAAGTGTCTTGTTCTTTGAGTCACTTTTAGCCTTTTTTTAATGTGTAACCAAGACCACAATATTTCCCTAATCTGAACCTTAAGTGCTGTGAACGGCTAAATATAACTATAAAAAATGTAATCATGCAAAGAGCTGATTTTATAGGAAAAGAAGTGCTTTCTGCGTCAAGCTTTTCCTTACATAAACATAATTTCTAGGAGACGAGGTTGGATTTGGTCTGTCATCTCCTGTGAAAAACATCCAGCTTTTTATTGGTTTGCCTGCTGTTCGACTTCATCGGTCACTTATTGTCTCACCCACTGTGACCCGACCACAACCACACAACCATAGGTCTGTTCATGGTGGCTCGAAGTTTTGCTGATAACGTTTGGATTTTAAAACACAGTTTAAGTAGAACTGATCACAGTATTGTGTTCATATATGAGTCAGCCTGAGCTCTACCTCAGGCCTGCTGTGGACCAACCACACTCAAAACCTCAAGTAACCTCAGTCTGGTTATAAGTTGGAATAGCTTCCATCCTTGCCAACACCCATGTCTCTCATCTCTCTGCTCATCCAACTCTCCTCCTCCTTAGGAACATAATGTTCCCACACCCTGCCAGCATCAGCGGTTGACACCCACTTTAGAGCTCTGAAGCACTGTGTACATATGACTACAAGTGGTGTGCCTGTTGCCAGGGATCACCTTTCCCACTGCCATCAGTTATACGTCTGACAGAGACCCAGTGTGGGTTAATGGGGGGATCCCGTGGTATATGCATCACCATCACAATTGTGTGCTCGATATAGGATTTCTGTTGCATAGTAGAAACAGACTGATTCGTTTCCCAGAAAGCAAACACACTTACATTTTTGTAGGCTATTAATTTGTCAATGTATACCCTTATTGTTTTACAGTACCCTGTCAGAGCTGTATTTATAGATTTGTTAATTAGATTTTGTCTGTTATGAGGCCACCACTTTAACAGCCGCTCATTAAGTTGTTTTGGATAACATGCGCTGGAGATTCTTCTCTCTTCTCTTTTGTATGTTCTGCCATTTTTGTCTTTGTGCAGCATTGGGTGATTCATCCGTCTGAAATGTTTTGGAGACTAAGGAAGTCACTTTGCCTGAATGCTGTGCTGGTATCTGTTTGTACTTCCTGGTTTTGCCATGTTTGAGGAGAGGGGGGTCCAGAATCATGTGTATTTTTGACGAGCTTTCCCAAAGTTGGGGGTTACAATGATGCTTTGGTCTATAATTGCATATTCATTGTGGTGGGAATTGTACTTTTAAATGTCTACTTAAATTTCTAATTGGACACAGTCATATATATGTGTATAGTGAGCTTCCCCGCTGGTGGTTTAGTCCACTTAAACTATTAACTGGGAGGGTATATAAGGGGTGGTCGTACAACTTGCTGGCTTTTGTTGCTGCTCTGTTCCTGTCCACAGTCCAGAGAAGACCATGTGTTAGCAAACAGCTGCCTGTTTACACACCAAGCAGACATGAACCAACATTAACATTTGGAGTCATGTTTCTGCCCACATGATGACTGTAAGTACATTATCTACTCACCTTTTAACCTGCGTTAGTCTCCACCAACTCCTGAAAAATGCTATGACTCTTTAGCTGCTAAATGTTTGGCCGTGTTCACTAGCTAGCTGCTAACTTGTCTGTCTGTCTGTGGAGCTGGGCAGCTTGTGTACCTGGCATGTCAATCAGGATCTTTTTGCTGTAATTTGCTTCCTATATTGATGAAACTCAGTGACACAGTGACTCTGTAAAACTACAACAGCGAGTTAAAAGAGGCCAAAAAGCCTGCGCAGCTGCAGAGTTTGGTGGTAATCCTCATATAATCTGGCACTATGAGCAAGCCTGTCACATTAAAAGGCAATCAGTAAAAATACTGATTAATGCAGGTTTAAGTTTTGCAACTTTGTTCCTTACCCTTCAAGTAATAATGTGCAGCGTCCCCTGAGCTCGCCTGTCTGTGATGATGATAAATGAACAACAGGTAAAGGTCAACACATAATAAACTGTACTGTCTTTACATCAGGTTCGCCTGACATTATCAAGATGAGATAAATGTATTTTTCATTGATTTCAGACAACAGGTCACACACTGATAGTTTGCCTCAGCGGGCTCTCCTCTGTCTGAGGTGAACTGCTGCTGTTCAGCCATTCACGTCAGCGGTTGTTCAGGGACTGAGACTTGATATTACCGATGCTCGCCTCCTGGAAACCTACCACTCTCACTCTCTCCACACTGGAGAGACATGTATCCTCAGCACTTTTGTGGGTCATCACAAGGAAAAAAAACATCATTGGTGCCAGTCTCCTTTCAGCACGCCCTTGCCCCTTCACACCGCACAGCTCCTTCTCTCACCCCTCCAGTGCCTACCCAACCCCTGATCATAATGACGAACATCATTTATGCAAATGTAATTAGGCCGAGAAACATGATAGTGGAGCGCAGGGCGCCAATGGAAATTTATCACTGAACACTCAGGCTCTAAACATTCAATTAAAATATTGAATTTCACCGGATTTAATCTAAACGTAATAAATTAAGCAGTGGAAGAAGGGTTTGCAGCAGAGCAGGCTGACATTTGGCTGTCAGTATCACACTTGGAGATGGCATTGATTCCACTGTCAGCCTCCACGATGCAGACTCTCAGAGCCCGGGAGAGAAGGTGATGTCTGCTCCTTATATCTGTATCTGGGTCGATGTTTTCTCTACAGTAAGCTCGGACAGGTGAGGTTGGGCCGTCCTGCCGAGACAAACTAGTGCACCACCAGAAAGAATCCAATAAATGTGCGATTGGTCTGTCACGTGGTCTTACTGCTGTTGAAGAGGTTTTTCTAAGCCACCAAGCTTAATGTGTAAACATAACAAGAGGTGGGAAAACCAGTGATGAGGATACACACACACACACACACACACACACACACACACACACACACACACACACACACACACACACTATCCATGGAGGAGAAAGTGTGGAGTTTAGTGTGGCTTCCCTCATGAGAGAGCAGTGAAAGTGCTTTTAACTGCAAAACGTTTCTCAGAAGCCGATATAAATGAATTCAACCTAAAACCTGCAGTTTTTTCTGCATGACAAACTAATGTTAGACTGCAGGTTGAGTCTGAAACCAAGGCTCAGCATGCTTAGGTTAGAACTTCCATTTTAAGGCCAGATAAACTCACCTAAAGTGTGACCGGAACGGGCAAGACAAAAACAATATTTGAGTCACCGTAATTTATGTGAAAGCACATATTAACATTACATACAGACATTTTTATTTAAACCTGCACTTTCTTTCTGTCACATGGGGGCAGTGCAATGCGTTGCAAACACAACGCCAACATATTGTCGCTTTGTAAAGATGATATGGCGAACACGTTTGCATTCATTTGGAGTCGTGCCTCTAGCCACCAGATAAGTGTAAGTCACATTTTTACTCCCCTCTGGTCTCCATCAACTCCTGAAGGAAAAATCTGGCTCTTTAGCTGCTAAATGCTCCACTATGCTCACCAGCTAGTTGCTAGCTTTGTCTTGTTGGAGGTAGCGTGCATTGGCTTTAACAGCTGGCAGCTGTATCTGGAAACGAGGCTGATAAAAACAGTGAGAGTCAACCACAACAGTGAAGCTTTGGTCTGTAAAACCAAAACAATGAGTCAGAAGATTCTTAAAATGCTCTGTAGATCTGAGGAGAACTGCTGAGTCGGCTCATAATTCTTTGTTGGTTTGTCTCTACGAGTGACGCCGATCACACACACTTAAACATTTGATCCATTGTTGATATAAAAATACTGTTCAGTGCAGCTTTAAGTTTTATATTTAGCCCGTTTTACGTTATTCTGCCTGTTTTTCTTTCTGCTTAAAACCTACGAACACAGAACGGACGGCCTTGTTGTCCTGCAGTGGAGGTAGTAGCGGACACCTGTGTAAAAGTCCCTCTGGATGCCGAGGCGGCACTTGTTTAGCTTCTTCTATAATCACACACTGGGGCGGCATTCTGCAGGCATTGTTTGGCTTGGTGGGAAAAAAACAAAGCTGGAGTAATGACAGGTCTTTCTTGCCACAGTGTTGGGGTCTCTGTTTAAAAAGGGCTTCTGGCTTTGGTTCTACTATTGAAATACTACAATAACAGCAGATGTTGCTAAATTGGTTTAACCAGCACTGACAGGCCTTGACACCTGTGATACTCTGTGACATTTGGAGGCTATTTTGACTTCCCAAGCAGCATGTGTTTGTTTTCATCTAATTGGCTTTTTTTTTTTTTTTTTTAATCAGGGTTAGCAGATAGTAAGAGCATGAGATGTGTTGTTTGCAGACAAGGTGATAAACTTTTCACTCTGAGGGTGATGAGAGGTTGGGAAATTGTTACCGTTGTTTTGTTTATATCCACGTTTAGACACAGAGTAATTTATAATAGGCCTACATAGAAATATATGAAACTTTGCCGAAGTATGTGCCCGTTGAACAGCTTCATACCTGCACTGAAACAAAAATATGTTGTATATCATGCACACATATACACAGTTAATGTCAGGTGAGGTGAACTGTGTAACCAGCTGGATGCCCTCACCTCTCTGTCTCGGCTTAATGTTGCGTGAGAGCTTCTTGAGAGCTGATCCTCGCTCGAGACTAAAGCTGCAATTTCAGCCTGCGCTCGTGCAAACTTACAAGCTGTGTGAGTGCAGATCCAAAGAAGTGGCGAGCTTTACTCTCAGTGCTCGCTGTGAGACGTCAGCGTTTGCATCTTGTAATGTGCTCTGCTCCGTTCGTGTTTACACACAGACGACATGGCCGCCTGCCTGCCTTGGCTTCGCGGTAATAAGCTGCCATTGTCCCAGTTCTCTTAATATCACATTAGAATTTCATCTCAAGGGGGGGATTCGCTGCGAGTGTGGGAACTTTGTATGTTTAATGAATAAGGCTGGGGAAAGAGTCTCTTAATAGTTGCATTAATGCTCTTTTTTGTCCCCCGTCCCTCTGTACATATTGTGCATAATATCAAACATGACCTAATTCTTCCTCCATCTCCATAACGCCCCTGTGGATCTTGGTGGTATTTTGTCTCATTTTGTACTGCATTTGAAAGTAGGGGGCATTGTTAAATGTGGTCTGTCTATGAATCATCTCCACAGAAAACAACTGGAGATACAACACAGAGACGTCCTTCAGAGATGCTTTTAATGCAGACTTCACAGCACGCTGCTTTAAAAGGCAGAAGTAATGCTGATACATTTTAGATCTTGTCCTAAAATGTGTTGATTTCCATCCAAAAAACATTTTTTATACTTTACAAACCTGGTTTAAATATCTGTTTTTCTATCATACATAACTTACCCTGTCACTACATGGCCAAATGTATATGGACACACCATTTTTGGATCGGGGTGCAGAAATTTGCTCCCATTTAGCCACAAGAGCATCGGGGAGGTCAGCCACTGATGTTGGGTGATAAGACGCTGTTCCTGTTCATCCTGAAGGTGTCGTATGCCGCTGAGGTCAGGACTCTGTGCAGGCCGGTCAAGGTCTTCCACACCAAACCATAAACCTGAAACTGCTGTGAACAGGCTGTCCACATACTTTTGGCCATACAGTGTACAGTCAGTAATGTATATCAATAAACTCCCCAACAGTGTGAATAGATTCATGTACCATCGTCATGCTTGCAAGCATTAACAAAGACTGGACATGTTGTTAGCGATGTAGCTGGCTGAGTGGACGATTGCCACTCGAACCAGTAGTTTTCCATTATTAACTTTAATCTGGAGCTTACTGCCTCTTGGATCTAGCATCCGACACCAAACACCAGCTCTACAGCCACTGATAGCCTGCCATGATTTATTTATCTCTAATTAGCTGCTTTTCATTCAAAATCATGAAACTATAGACTGGAATAGACATAACTCATCCCTGCATCTAGGCCAATGTTTAGTCTGGGATGCTGAGGCTGATCCACCTCTCAGTATTCGATAGTGCCACGATCCATTATTCACTAAAGATCAAGTTTTAAAGCAGGGCTATCGTGCACTTTTTTAGTGAGCCAGGTAAGATTTGCTGATAAGAGATTTTTTCATGCTCTCTCTTTCAACCAGTCTAACAAACGGTTTAAGGAGTCTGACCGGTGTATTTCAGAATCAGCTTTTTTCTCTTCTCAGCAAAGAATTGTTTGGCGTTCCCACCAAAAGGCTGGTAACGCCAGATTAAACGCCTCCTCTGATGCATGGAACTCTTTATAGTGTGCTTTATCCTTTCCAACCCAGTCTTAGTTATTAGAATATAATATTTCATTTTCATCTATAGTTTATCTGTAGAGGGATTTAAATGTTAGGTGATAAAGGAGTCCTATTCTCCTCCAGGTTCTTCACAGCTCCAACCTTCTGAAATCTGGCAACAGTGATTATATCTGACAAGCTCTCCTCGTGTGAGATCAAACTACTCCCAGGACATTACTCTCTTCTCCTCTTCTAACATTTTTCTCCGTCTTTTTAAGGCCCACTACCACATTTATTTCCAGGATGTACCGCTCGCTTTCTTGTTTCCCGCTCCTCACCTTTTTCCACGCGTATGCAGAAAGTAGTTCTCCTTCACGCTTTTCGCTCCTCTTTGCTCTTCCTGTTTGTGTGACACTGAATTCTTCTTTATCCTTTCATCGCCTTATTTTCTGACTTTTAATTTCCTCTGCTTGTTTATAAGCTGCATTTTACCTTCTTAACTGATCACCAAAAACCACATACTGAAGAAACACAAACCCACCAAGTTAAATGATACGTTGGATGCAAAAATTCAAACATAAAAAGATCAATATGACAAAAAAGGACAGTTGGTGAGATGATAGCTTGGATGTTGCATGAAGCTGCTTTTTCATACCGTATCCCTAAATAGCAAACCATGTGTAACAGCATATCCTGCTTGAGAAATGAACTATTTTAATTGCCAAAATCTTGCAGCGTCTAATACCCCTGCAGCTGTTTTCCAGGACCAGACTTTATGACTCACTATATAAATATTTTATCTGCACCATAAATATAGCTCCAGTCTATGATGTTAGCTTTGGTCAAGTGCTTATTTTGGATCATCAAGAGAGCTACAGAGCCTGAATTGGTTTTGGCTCATCTATCTTTTTCACCTCTCAGTTACTTTTCCTTGGTTGTTTGAAGCTGGTGATATGACCAATTTTTATTGGCACCACACAGTAGAAGGGAAACAATAATAGCAACGAGCAACAATGTGAAACAGATTATGTGTTTAAAAAAGCGTCCTCTGTGCAAAACGTTGCTAAGATGTATTTCTGGGCAACTTCTTACTGTCGTGCTCTCAGGACTGTTTTTGCCGCTGAGGTCACGTTTAATCGTGCAAACCTCAGACTCATTCGTCTCTTGTCTCGATGAACGGTGTGTGAAATTCAGTATTTTCCACAGTGTTGATTTTGCATGATTTAGGTTTGATTAATGCCTCTTAATTTATCTCTTTTTTTGTCGATGTTGCATCCCTGTCCATTACTTACACTTTTCTCCAGTGTGTGTGAAGTCTTGATTTGCAGCTCTTGTTACTGTACATTCCACTACTTAAACCTAAGACACGCACTAATTACCTGGGTCTCTCATAATGCATGTCCTAATGTTTTATTTACTTGACGAGACTTTAATCAGCTCCCGGATTTCCTCTGCTGTTACACACCTTACCTTGAAACGTAGCCTTTGTATACCCTCTTATCTGACACTGCCCACTGTGCCCGCCAGCCGGCTGCCAACGGGAGAGCTGGAGGTGGCAGACAGAGTTGGGGAGGATGTTTTTGTGCGTATTTGTGTGCGTGCAGATGAAAGCGTTTTTGCATGTGCCTTTGTGCAACGCTCATTTATACATGCACATCTTTGTGTGTTTGCATGTGCACGTGTTAATGTGTGTGACAGGTGCCGACTCCTATGTCAGGGGTGAGGTCACACCCCCCCCCCCCCCCAGCCTAGGTGTCTGCAGAGGTTCGTACAAGCTCAGCAAGTGATAGGGTGAACACCTTTTACGCCTCCACACACACCCAGCCCCCTAGATATCATTAGCCTTTACGCTAACAGCAGGCCCCAAGACAACTTGGGAAAACGGCGAGGTCATGAGCAATTCTGGAGCACATGTTTTTAGCGATGCATACAAATGGAAGCGTTGTGCATTTGCTGCTGGGGTATCAGTGATGTCAAATGCCAACCGAGACGGCTCGTATTGGCAACGATGTTTACACAGTGATACATTCGGTGATGTGCGTCAGCTGCTTACAACTGAATGTGTCGCCACTTTAATTAATCCGCATTCATAACATCTAAGGGGTGCAATCACACCTTGAGGCTGGGCTACTGTGTAGTAGAAAAGTTTTATTTAGCTTCACTGATTCACTGTGCAGCTACAGGAGCGAGTCTTGCAAAGGAAAGTGATATGAAGTCAGAAGGACAAAGGTTTCATTCCCCAAGGTTAGAGATACTCTTTGCTTTACACACAGTAAAACAACAGTAATTTCTAAAAGTCTTTGGTATCAAGGGCACAACAAATGCAACATTGAGTGGACTTATCTGTCAGGCTTTTACACCAGCTGAGGAAATGTGAGCATCAGTTCTGACTGTTCGCCTTTCTGAGATGGTTAAACTGACCTCCATACAGCCATGAAACCTTATCTGTGCCTCACCACAGTTCACCTGAAGAGAGCAACCGTACATCATTATGTATCTCTGTGCAGTTATTTGGCCCAAATCACACTTTTCACCTCCAGCCGCAGGATGATTGATGTGACCGTATGCTTAAAATCAACATCTGAATGTCTGGTTTTCTCACATTTGACCCCATTTTTTTCAAATGTCCCAAAAAGGTGCCGCAATAAAACCTATGTATTTTTTACTCATCTGCTGTGATCTACTTTTACACTCATCCCGGGCGTAACACCTTCTCTCTTTTCTTAATATAAACTCGGCGGCAGCTTCACGGAGCAGCTGATGTGTCTAAAACCCAAACAAAACACAGGATTTGGCACCCTCCATGCAGAGTATGACATATGATTTACACTACAAGTTGTCATTTACATTATAAACA
>JBBMOE010000038.1:4146103-4195114 GCA_037975065.1 Chaetodon trifasciatus
AGAGAGAGAGAGAGAGAGAGAGAGAGAGAGAGAGAGAGAGAGAGAGAGAGGTCATGAATGAGTTCCCATAGAACTCCATGGCACATGGCTGCTGCATCATTCATGACCTAATATGGGCATAAGGGGCTGGCATTCAAACTGTCATGTCCAGTTCAAGTATCCATATCCTGATTTAGGTCTCAGTTTAAGCTTTTACACACACGCCGCCGATGCCTGGGACTGAGTCGGCCTGCTGCCATGAAAAAGCCACTTAACAGAAACGTCCTGCAATAAAGTGTGCTCGACTTGACCACCAGTGGAAAGATGTTTCAATGTCACTGTAACCTGTTCAGTATTGGAGTGACAGGATATTTATTATCTTTTCAGAAAAATGTTCCTGTCCTAGGTATATGCATTTTGCAGCTGGTGAATCAGTGTCTCACAGCCTATAATCTGATGCTCTGAGGCCCCGAGTCCTCTCCTTTCTTGAGGCATTCAAAGACAGAAGAGGAACATTGCACACGCATTTCATCCTCAGGTCAAAACATCTAAATATCCTTGAACACCTGATGTTCTTGGCATTAAGCAACCAGGTTTTCCTCATATCTAAGGCTCAAAGGGGGAGCAAACAACAAAGCAGCTTGATTTACGTGTGTCATTTATTCCCTCTTAATTTGCATTTTGATGGGATTTGATTGCCTCTATTTGCTTCATGAGCTTTGTGGAAACGTTTTGTTACCGTTTCCTCATAAATGACCTCTTTAGACAGATTAGTCTGTTCCAGTTATGCTGTTTACTCGTGTCAGCTCAGGCTGGGTTACTAAGTGGCGATGATCGCTCTGGACACCTTTTTGGCACTCAGAGTTCACTTTCTTTTGTTTTAAGTGGACTTGAACCACTTTTCAAACAGTTTACGTTTCTTCCGTGCTTTGCTGTTGCGTGCAGCGCAGAGCGTCTCGAAGTGGTCAAACAAAAGCCTCTACAACCTGTGAACAACGTTGATTCAGACGGCAGGAAGGCACTGGTTGTCGTCTATTATGGATATTTTGTCTCAGGATGGGAATTTAATTTATTTAGATTGAGTTTACAGTCATGTAGCCGACTGTCCAGTGACTCAAGACAACTGAGATGAAGGCAGAGAGAGAGAGCAAACAAGAGAGACACAAATTCAACTCAACATCGCTTGCTTTTGGAAGCAGGTGTCCTCCCATGTGTGTTTATGTGGCTTTCCACCTCTGCACGCCTGCTTTCCTGCACTCAAACATCACACTCACACAACAGCTTGCTGTTTTGCTGCATGTGGAAATTACTCCTCAATACAAAACATTGCTTTTTAACCTGTTAACACTTGAAATTGTCTAACCATCACAGCTCTTGAGATTAAATTGGGTGTAAACCAAAAAAAAAAATAAAAAACAAGCACACAAAAACTTAGCTGCCGGGACTAAATTCCATAAAATGTGAGAAAAGGCCCATATGTGACTGTCCGTCTGTGTAAACTATCAATTAAGGAAAGATTTTCCATCAGAAAACTGAGCACTGTTCTCTGATCACCGGCATGTGTTTGATATTATTTTCTGTAAACATCAAAATGACAGTGTTTGTGCCTTCGTGTGTGACAGAGAGAAATTTAATTTGAATGTTTACATCAGCTCCAAATGAGGCGTTTTACAAATGAAACACTCGGCTGAAAGGGTTTTCAGCTTGCTCTCCAGCTGCCAGGGTCACTTTTTCAGATTCCCTTCCTGACGCCGGGGTCTCCTCTGGCTGTGGTGTCACTGGTCGACCCTACAGTATTTATTTACACTGTCTTTCTCTCACACATTCCTTCCCAGTGAGCCGGGCCTTGGGCTGCCAGCGGAGGACGTGAAGTCAAGCCAGGGAGCCAAGGCCACTGTCAGCTCTCAGTGGTTAGAATAACCCCGTAAAACCTCCTGGGAACTGGTCTGGGATCAGGCCGAGCTAGTGAGAGGTAAGACTTTAGATGGAGCAGATTTTTTTTTTTTTTTTAGTCTTCAAAGAAGTTGAAGGAGGAGCTGAACCTTTGTGGAATATGTGAAGGAAAAAGGTGCCACGACAGTGAGAGATCTGAGGGTTCAGGCTGTGGTTTGCACTCTCTTCCTGACTCTCAGTGTGTGAAACTCTAAGTTCAGAGCAGAATTTATCTTTTTACTTTGGATATTTAATTTCAAGAGACAGGAGATCAGCATTTAAGATTCAAAGCCCTCACACGTTTCAGCCATTTTATTCTCCTTTTTAATGTTTTTTAAACATTTTCTGGGTTTCAGTACTGAACTGTTTTACTGTTCTTGGTGACTATGGATTCATTTTTTCCATTATTTCAAACTTTATTTGTATTTATACTTCTTAAATTTTGTATGTTTGTCGTAATTTTTGATTCTAAACGGAGGAAGAGTCCTGCGAACATTTCACATTACGTTGCATTAACCCACCGCCCGTCAGACCACGACATCCGGTGACAAAGATTCAGCAGTTGAATTTTGCATGACCTCATTTGCAAATGCTCATGTATGCACACATGCCCACAAACGGTGGCCCCACTTCTTTGAAATGACAGACTCCTACACAGATTTCACTCCACAAAATCAATCGTTATGAACATAATTAATCTTTAAAATGTTTTGTTGTGCAGCAGTATAGTATAGTTTGGTCTATTAATTGTGCATGCTGCCGCTTTCAAACCTCCGGACGACAATATTGTTTGTATGAAAAGCCAGTCTGGGCTTTTCTTTCATGTGGTGAGGCATCTCTGTCATGTATCACTGCGACTGGCACGGCTGTTTAAAAGGTCTGCAGCGAGTGGCTGATTAACCGCCACACCCTCAGAATTACTTCCCACTTTACCTGAACGTATTGCTCGTGGCTTGCTGCAAACAGAAGTTCCTCAGCTCATGTTTTTAATCAGCTTCTGCTTAAAATGTACACAATGTCACACGGATTGCATGTACGTGCTGTATATATTGTACATTGAGTTATGTATTGAGGCTATTTTTAGACACTGACACTGTAATTAAACTTCAGGCCTTCAAAATAAAAAAATGGAGTAAATTAGCCACCACAGTGTTTCTGCTGCCTGTACAGCTGCACTATAAAGCCTCTCCACTGACGTGACTCTAGCAGTAAAATGTCACACATTATCTCCAATCTCTCTCTCCTCACTCACTGTTCTCAGGCTCGCTCGCCCCTCCTCAGCGACCCTGAGACAGTGTGCGCCTTTGACACGTGTGGAGGAAGGACACACTATCAGTTTTTCTAATTACTTATTGGTCATGATCAATTAGTAACATTTTAAGGCACGACGGCAACCTTGTATAAATACACTGGTGGAGTTCAACAGCCATCATGGTTGACAATTAAATTGGTCTGTCACTGCTGGGCCCTTCATTAATCTCAACTTGTCATTCTTGTTTATGCTGGTTGTAATGGCTGTGTGGGTGTGCGAGAGGAGTTGGCTCAAGTGTGCGTGTGTGTGTGTGTGTGTGTGCAGAGGAGGGGAGGTCAGATCAGATCCGCGATGTGAGAGAAGTTAGAAGTTGTGTGTATTTAAGTGTCATATGCACATGTGTGTTTATTTGCATGAATCTATATGTCCAGGAAGTGTATATTTTCTGTGCGTGCGCGCGGACGTGTGGTATGTGGAAGTCTTTTAATCGTTACTGTCACGCTGAAGCCCGTTGGCACCCTGAAGCCATTACCTCATGTGTCCTTGAGTATTTTCTAAATTGCTCTGAGATGTTTAGAGCCTCTCCTAATGACTTTCATAATCGTGCCGTAACGTGGCCATTTGCACCATGTGAGAAAATTCCTCCTTGTTTAAAACCACCTTTACATGTATTGAATTAGACAGAGAAGCTTTTGTGTGTTTTGTGTGTAATCCTCTCGCCCTCAGACTTTCCTCAGTGACTAAATCCTCTCAGTACACCAATTTACGAGCAAAGTTTGGGGCAAAACTATTTAATTTAGTTTTTATTGTTGCTAATTTTATTGGTATTTTGGTTTAACAGAGCGCTAATGGGATCTCTTACTGAGTGATGTAAACACTGGGAAATAAGACACACACATACACACACACAACGGTGGGAAACAATAGTTAGAACCACACACACACACACACACACAAACACATAGACTCTTGCTGCTGACCTTTCACCCTCTTCACTGTCTTCTGACCCTCCCGATACGCCCCCCCCCCCCCGTTGGCAGGAGGGTGGGTTGGCGTTGGTCACATCGCCCTGACCCCCTCTCCTCCTCTCCCGCCTCTCCCCCTCATTGTTTCTGGGTGAGTGTATCTGACTGGAGACAAACAAAGGAGCGTGTTGGCGCCTGCGGACGCCGGCTCGCCCCGCTTCCTATTTACATATGAATGTCAACACCTATTTTGTAACTTGTCTCCTATGTATGGCTTTCAGCAGTGATATGATGAGTGTGTAGACGTGAGTGTGTGCGCATTTGCATGTCTGTGTGAGCGGGTGAGGAGAGTTGGTGAGTGAACTTTTTGGCTTTATTAAGAAGGGTTCTAATGTATTTTTTGAGCTAGTACTTCCTCTGTTGACTAAGATAAATGTGCATTATTGATGATTAAGAGGCCCATTTTTCCTCACTAAATGCATTTTTTTCTGTCCTGTGAGCCTGCTGATGCTTTAGTGTGTCGGTGTTTCACAGTAATCAGCAGTGCTCGCTGACTAATGAATGTAAATTTTGAGTCTTGGTTTGGGAGGGGAAGCTCCGATTCAAGAAATGAACTTAAATTTCCCACGTTTTGTGTATGTATCATTTGAGCGGCGAGGTATGAAAATCATTAAATTAAAAATATAAGCTGATGTTAAGATTCATTTTCTATGTTTTACTTGATTTAAATGAAATGATTGTGTCGCAGGAAGTAACCAGAGAAGTTAGTTTATCAAGTTAAAAATCACAATAAAAGCATATATCATAAAGTACGCCAACATGATAAAATAAAAACATTATCCAAACAATATTTCAGACACAACACATTTCTGTCGTTGCATAATACACAATTAAGTAGTTAAATCAATGACAGATGCTTACTCGAATAAAGGCAAGTGGAACATGAGTATAAAATCAAAAAAGATGAAAAAAAGTCTGAATTTTACCAAACCTACTTATAAATAAAGACAAATAAACAGCTCATTAAACATCGCAGTCATTACTTTTAATCCTTTGTCCTTAATTGCTGCCAAGAACAGACCGACAAATGGTAATGAACTGAGAACATTTGCACATGGCAGTTTTTTCTTTTTTCTTAGCAGACTGTTAGTGTCAACCATCAAGTCATGTACCTTTGATTGGTGCGCTCTCTCTCTCACACTCATACACACACACACACACACACACACACAAAGCCATAATTAGCAGGGTGTGCATGCTTCAGTGGTTGTGTGTTGAGCAGTGGTGTGGACAGTGAGGAGGAGGGAGGAGGGTCATGCTAATGCAGACAGACTCGTCACAACCGTGGACGACTGCCATGTGGACGCAGAGGATGGAGACACTCCTCGCTAATTAAGGATCCCTAAAATTAAGTGTGTGTGTTTATGTTAATGTGTCTGTGTATCTACTGTATGTGCCACGGGGTGAGCAGGGAGCTGATGGTTTGTTGGTGGGTTCACACGCAGCGAGAGTTCATCCTCATCTTCTTAATCTTCTTCCTGTGAGATGTCATCAGTGTGTGATGTCCACTCCAGGATTGATGTGTTTTCCGTGTTTCAATTTGTTCGAGTTCTTAACGACTTTGTGCAACTTCTAACGAGGCCCAAGGCGCTTTTTTTCGCCACGAGCCTCGGAGGCGGACCTTTTCTTATGGTCCATATCAATCCCACTTCCTTCTGGCAGACTGCACTGGTTTCTTTGGAGGACATGCTGTATCACATAATCTGTGTCTGCTCACAAAAATCAAATATCAAGCATATCTGAACAGGACATTGAGTGCTTCTGTGGTGCAGCCTGTTGTCACTTACCAAAGCCTGAACCTTAATCATTTAAACCATAAAGCATTTGATTGGTAAAACTTAATAGATTCAAATCCAGGGGCCTAATTCAGGCCAAAAAACGGGAAGTTTTACTTTAACAACCTCCAGAGAACAGGCGTCAACTTGTTTCCGTCAGATTTTATGGAAGCAGAAAGACCCATAAACAAGAATTCTTTCAGTCAATAAAAAGTCAGGGTCATTCAGTCAAAAGCTAACTTGTGTTGTGGCTACAATGCATTTTGGCGTAGCTTTGAGTGCTCCTCTCTCATCTTTTGTGTTGAACTTTGGCTCAGGATGATGAATCTGATTCATTCTGAGAGACTGACAGCAAAAGCCACTGCTCACTGTTGATGTTGTACACATAATTAAACTCCATTGTGCTGCAGCTGCTGAGAATATTTCAAATTAGCATTACATGTGCACATTTGGCAGGTTATCCACTACCCCTGAACATCAAAATAACTACAGATATTGCCATTAGCTTAATTCTTTATGATACTAAAATGAGCACAGCACTCATGATGCTGCAGATCTGCACAAAAACACCCACTGAAGCTAAATACATGGATTCTGTGTCACTGTATGCATTCACGTCATGCATAAAAGGAAGCTGACATACTTCCTGTAGGCCCGTGTGTGCGTTGTCATTCCCTCATCCCAGTTGCAGACAGATCCCTGTCAGGGTCACTGGCTGGTAATTGGAAAGAGGTGACTGTGATTAAAATTCATATTTTACACCCCCCGTCACATTTGCATAGCTTTGGGACAGGCCCGCAGCTCTCAGTGTGTCTGGGACCAAGCTGGTGGTGCGTCTGTTTTATGAAGGGTGGGATGCGTGAACACTGCTCACACATCAGTGCACGTGTGAACGCACATAAACACGTATGCACACGCACAGCTACTGACAACACACACGTAGGCTTGCTGTGCCTCCCTCCTCTTCCTGGTTCCAGCTGAGTAAAACCAGGCCCGCGTCATTTCACCTCAGGGTGCCTGCTGGGGTCAGAGGTCATGTGTAATGGCCCAGCGCATCTCCCAGCACAGTAAGCCTACTCCAGGAGCTGACACACTCTGCTGCTCCCCTCGCCAACCTCCTGGCCCTTTCATCAATGCCAATACAAAGAGAGGGAGCGTGCGCGAGCGAGTGTGAGCCATCAAAGATCACATTCAGAGTTTCAAGCCACTGAACCATGAGGTGACCAACCCAGTGCCCGCTCCTGCAGACCATGGCCCACATTCAGTTAGCCTGTTTGGCTTATTTAAAGTTCCTCTCAACTCATCTTGGAGCTCTTAATTAAAGTGTCTGTCAGGCGAGCTTTTACCTTCAGATGAAAATCTAATTTCGTCCTAATCAGTCAAGTCTTTCTTTACGTTTGTGGCAGCTGCAGCATCTTGACATCAAACTGTTCCCTTATAAAAAGAGATAGAATCATTGATTTGAAGCCCTAATTGTTTCACCTTAAAAACAAGAGTATTGCTATTACACAGGGGGGAAACAACAGTGGCGTAGCTCAATCCGTTTTCCTTAAAAGTGACGTGAAAATGTATTGAAACAAGCTGTGCATGATATTACATGCATGCACTCTAATAATGGGACTGGAATTAAGCAATCCAGCTCTGAAAAAGTGACTTTTCTAGAGTCTTGTTGGTCTTATCCAGCAGGATACACGACAGTGAACTTGACCACATTGGCACGTGAGGTTTTTTGGACATTTCACATCTTTGTATGCTTCCCTGAGATGACTGAGCAGTATTCCCTGCAGTACCTGCGTCTCCACAGCAGTCACAGTTCCCAATGATAGCAGTAATGTTCACGCTGTATAGTTTGATGTGATATTTGCATTTGCTCAGTAATTTATTACTGTGTGTGTGTGCGTGTGCTTTTTTTATGAAAGTGCGCGTTACGCTGCGGTTTGATGGTGGCAGTTAAAGAGTAGGAAAACTGTCCGTGTTAAGATGGAGAGCGAGTGAATAATGACCTCTGTAGGATGAAGAATTATGGTTTGATACAGCGTTGGTTTAGCTTCCTCTTTAGTTTTACACAAGGTCACGTCAGTGTTATTTTAAATATACGACACTTCTAGAAGTGGACCGCTGTGGTTGAGATGTGGGAGAAATTAGAGGCTAAATTTATCGGGAGCGTAGAAGCAAGAGTTCAGGATCTGTTTTCTTTGCTTCTTAAACCTTTTTATAGACAGATAATATTATTTTTTCACTTATAATCTTCATATAATCAGCAAAAGCAACCATGTCCACCTCTCTTTTACACTTACGCTCTGTCTTATTCTCACCTCTCCTAACTCGTTCCTGTTTCACCTTGTGGCATCCTCGCTAATTGCATCAGTAATAAGGAAACTCATGAACGTAGCTGACACTTGTCACAGCAGACCGATGGGTGAGACCTACACTGTCATACAAAATCCCAGTTCTAGAGTAGCGAATTTTCTTCATTCAGTCAGGATGCCATTAAAGTTAAATGGATGCTTTGCCAAAATACACCCTCTTTATTTTGTCTGTTTAATACATCATACTATTTTCACTACTTTCAGTTCACTTCTGTTTGGGTTATTTTCTCCTCTGCTCTTGCTGCAGTTAAGAAACATGTGATTTTTTTCAGTCGTGGCATGATAAAGCTAATCCTTTATTTGAAGCAGTGGTGCAGATGATATATTTTAGGCTTGAAAATAGTCAAATTTAAAGATGGTTAAAACCACAAAGACAACACAAACAACCTTCTATGGAGTATTTTCTGCTGCTGTGTGTATTCTGGATGTGTACTGCACTCCGTCCAGGCGTCACGTCACTTTTAAAACAGCTCTGTTGGTCAGTCCCTGGTTTCATTAAAGAACATCACAATCTTTTTCTCATGAAAAACTCGAGTATTTTCTCATGATACATTTTGATTGTTCTGGCGCCATCATGGTGACACATTTCAAGGGTACTGCAGTTCCCAAACCCCCACCACCCCCAACCCCCCCCTGCTTAGTTTGATAATGGAAGTCAGTGGAGAGACAGGCAGACAAACGGTCTGTGTAGGCCTCACATGCTTAAGACCAGGGATTAGTGTGTGCATGTGTGCATTTGTGCGTGTGTGTGAGGTAGCTAGCAAGCTAAGTGATGCAGTGATGTCATAGTCCTTGTGTTTTCACATGGGAACTCGATAGCTCTGAACAATCCAAGGCGAGCAATTTTTGGCTCAGGCGCACTTGACATAACAGAGAGATAATTGTGGACTGTGTGTCCACGGACCCTCCAGAGATCCGGAGGATCAAACCCTCTAGGATTTCGGACACTTTGATGACGCGTTAATGCCTGTAAAAACATTTACCGCCTCAGAGATCACAGATGGAATGATGTAAATGTAATGCAGTTCAAGCTAACTGCCCCCTGATATCAGGAGATGATGTAAAGCTTAGATATTTTGTCTAACTGTTGCCAGGGTGCTGAGTATAAAATAAATTCCTATTGTTTTCCACTTTCACACCTTTGATCCAGAGACTCACCAGCATACATTACAAAATGAATGATCGTATTTTGTGTAATTTAGTAATGGGAACTCCAGCGTACGGAGACCAACTCCGGTGAGGTGGAGAACTCCTTCATGATCGTGAAAGGTTTGATGGCTGGAGCCTTTGATTTTATGGACAGGAGTTGACATTAATGTTACAGTTATGGCAGATTATATTGACCATGCTTTAGTGGTGGAGATTTATTTAACTTTTATTTGTTGGTGAGATGTTTTGGAGCACACATGCAGCTTTTCAGCAGCTGCACATGTTCACACCAGGCAGCTGGCAGCTACAGCGGTGCCTCGCAAACTTCTGCACTCTCGAAACCGCACGGAGCTACATTTGAGAGGGATTTTGCAAGAGCAATAATGCTTTTGGATCTTTTATATATATTTACTCGTTCGACACATGCGACTTTATTAGAATCAGCATAACACGCATCTATTTCTAAGCTCCAAGGTCTGTTTCATCTCTAGATCTCCAGATAATTAAAACATCAGATAGTTTCATCCATATTACATTGGATCATTAAAATTTTCCAGGCAACAAAAAAGCATATTTTTCCCATTTTATCTTCTGGACAGAGATCAACAAAGGACTTAAAGAACAAAGCTTTTGGATACTGTCTTCTCTCGCCCTTGATTATCCTGAAAAACACATTTTGAGTCTATTCAATAAAACCTTTTTTTTTGTGATGATTATGACAAAGCCTTCTTAACGGCCTCGTGTTTCTACATTTTGCCCTTGACAGACACGCAGGGAAAAAAGTGACGGCTGTCTTTTACAAGAGGGATAAAAAAGTGTTTTTAGAGAGGCAGGCTGCCTTGAAGCGGAGCAGGAATACCTTCTGGGTCGTAAAAACATCTTTGAAAAGTGTGAGAATGAGAGATGTGCTATTTTAAAGCTATGCTTAAAACTTAAGAGTTTTCTTTATGCTGCTTGACACCTGGCGTTAATGAAACCTTTGACTGGTAACTTTTACTTTAGGACTTTCCATAAACATGATCATCAATATTCACCCGCTGTGAGTGTGATCATCAATATTCAGCCGTGGGGTGTGTTTATTATCTTTAGTTGAAATGTCTCGCCAATTTATATGATCTATATTTTCAATCACATCCTCTCTGAAGAGATATAATGACTCAGATAATGAGGATACATTCACAGGCGTATCCGAATGACTTCACATTACTGACACTGCAAAGACAAGATGGATTTTACACATATTGCAATGGCATAAATCAATATTTCTTATCAATATTTCCAATAATAATATTACCAAAATCAACACAACTGCATCACAGCTGGAGAAGTTCAAATCACCAGTAAGAACACCAGTAATAGTAGTATGAATACAACACATAATATCAACAGAAGAGTACTGAGGTTTGTTGTAGTAACGGTGTTTCTCAGAGTACTAGAAGTAATACTACAGCAAGACGTCTTATCTCTCAGCTTTAGCAATATGAAAAAAGTCCCTTCTTGAGTTTGGGATCAGTATTCATGCACACTGTGATCAAATAATCTCAACTCAACGTCCACTCACGCACTTTTTTCAGCTTTTACAGCCTTCATCACTCATTTTCTGACCAAGATGAAGACTTGGCATATATTCTTTATGCACATTTGATTGTATTGAATGCATCTAAATTAATTGAGATTTTAATAATAACAGCATTTGTTTTAGTTGTATTAGTGATAACATTGTCTGGCAATTAAAAGTGGCGATAGCTCTGTTTCTTATGCTTCCACACCGACTACGTGTAACAGTAGTAGTAGTATGATCTTTATTCCTATCTTACTGTAAGCTGCGAATGTGCGCTGTTATTATTATTTATCCCAGCAGGCGTATCATGTCTGCCTCATGTTATCTGTCCATGTAGGAGTTCAGACTGCTCACTGAGATTTATGGCTCTGGGGTCTAACTGTGTATATTTACAGTCTCATGACCTGAGAATGACACCCACTGGACTGAGCAAGGGGGGTAGAGAGGGTCACGGACTGTAGCACACACACACACACACACACACACACACACACACACACACACACATACACACACACACTGTCAAACATACACACTATGTATTGCCGAATAGAGGCACAAAGGGGAATTCATGTCTGCTTTGACAACAAAGACGTTGACACAAAAACATGCAGTCACTTTATGTGTTTATCTGCTTCTCTGTCATGTAACTTCTGCCCGTTTTTTGCATCAGTCATCTGCTTTTAGATGCCAAAATTATGTGACTTCTCCTCTCACTTCCCGTACATGGACCCTAAGAAAAAACACATGCTCAAAGAACATGTGCACAGATGCCTCCAAGTCACTTGAATATGATCTTAACGCTGCAATCGTCGCCTCTCAAACTAGCATCTAGTTTTGTGATGCTCACGAAAAGTGATCACGGTTACTATTTACGGTCATTAAGTCGGACCTTATTTTGTGTGAGTGGACAAAAAGTATTCTGGGAAATGTAGGTCAACGCTGACTGAAGTAGATGAAGCAATCCTGGGAAAAGTGGCTACTAAAAATGCAAATCACAACACTTCAGCGCATCAACATAATGACTCCTGGAATTCAGCGAACAGCACAGATTGAGTGAAGCGCTGGGTAAGAAAATGGCTGAGCGTTAAACAAGGTGACTGCTGCTTGTTTATAGATCCCAGCACCGCGGGCGGGCGGGCGGGCGGACGGCGGCGTGGATTGACACCCCAGCTTCAGACTGTCACAGGCCCGTTTCCAGAGAGGCAAATGGTGCTTGGCAAAAAGTACAGTTCACATGGGTTTGATTAAACCGCAGGTGGTATTTGTACCTTTGCAGCACCGTGCTGAAAAGGTTGAGGTGCAGCGTGTGTGTGTGATTTAGACATCTGTGTGAAACTCTCTTTATCTCCGGTCCTGTTTTTCTACCTACAACTTAGAATCTGAGTAGTTCAAAGTCGTTGGAAATTTGCCTATTAGCTTGCTTTCCAAGCGTGATTACAAGATTATGTGTGTGTTAATAACCGGGCCGCAGTCAGGATGTGGTTAGCTTGGCTTAGCATAAACCGTTAGCCCGTTTAAAAGTGCGCCTATAAACTCTACAGGTCACAGGTCTTCTTTGTTTAACCACAACACAAACAGAAAATAAAATACAGGCAGTTTGTGTTGAAACTGTGTTGAAACAACTCCTTGGCAAACAAGCACAGAACATCCCGAAGTCTTCACTGTGCGGTTGCCAGGTTCGCTGCCGTCCAGGCTGCACAAACACAAAAACCAAAAGTTGTGCTCGCTGGCGATTTTTCTGCAGCTGGAGATGCTGCACAGAGTTACAAACTGTGGTTTTAACTTTTCTGTTAATTCAAAGGCTAAACAGACTCAACAGGTTTGACTCCAGCTCCATACTTAACGCACACATGTGACACTGATTCTGACCTCAGTCCTAGACAGAAAGCAAATACGCTACTTTTCCCCAAAATGTTGAACTATCCCTTTAACTCTCCTCTGTCTGTGTGTGTGTGTGTGTTTGGAGATTGAAGCAATCTGATTGGCCGACCCAGCAGGAATAAACGCTGTGAAGCCGGGCTCGACGAAGGGGTCGCTGTGTTTTATGAGCCATTAAAGTTTTATTCATCCCTGCACCGAAGCAGCCTTCGGCCACGGGGTCACCATGCTTTAAATAAACTCTCATCATTCCTCCACCCCCTCCTCCCCAATATCTGCCTTCCCACCCCCTGACCCCCCCAACCCAAACCCTTCCACCCACAGACTTAATGGACTGTTTATTGTTTGATGTTCAAGTCCGACTCCATCATTTTTTCCCTCTGTCGCTCTCTCTCTGTTTTTCGCCCTCCACTTGTTTTCAGTGGTGTGGAGGTTTGACTGATGTGGTTTGTCTGCATGTTTGTGCTTTATGTTGACTCATTTTGCACGTGAGCGTGTGTGCGTGCAATTGTGTGTGTGTGTGTGTGCTAGCACTATATGTACATTCAGTAAATTCCTTCACGCCTCAGACTTCAACTCTTCGCTTTGCTCTTCTCTTTCATGGACGCATTCCAAACTTTTAAAGGGTAAGGCTGGTGATATTCTGCGGCGAGCTGATCTTCTGCGTAGCTCCATTATTGTCCAAAAGCTATTCGAACCGCACAAGCGGGTCACACTGTTACACTGCGTGATATGTTCTTTTATTACTATGAACATGTAGCATTGTAGTTTATTTTGAGTCAGTTCCATAAATGCTGCCCTGCTGCCAGAAATACACCAAATGTGTATTAATCCACAGTTAAAAATAGTCCCCAACAAGCGTGCTGTGCTACTTAGTCCTGTTTGAGTAATCCAAAAAAATTGCAGTGTCCAGCTGTTTTAAGAGATTATTTAAAAATGGAACAAAATATTTGCCACATATCCTAAAGATGTGCGTCTTCAGCACCTACGTCAGCACCAAGGTCAGGGCGTCGATGCAGTGGAGGTGCGAAAGCAGACTAAAAAAAAACGCAGGGTCATCTGGAGAAAAAAATAAAAAATGATGCAGCATCATCAGGGAAGGTGTTTCATTAGTCGGTCAAACACGTGGATTCCTCTTGGAGCATGAACGCTGCATTTCTACTGTTTACCTTGCGATCACTGGAATGATTGTCACAGCTCAGAGTGCTATAAACTGCTGTGAAGTGCTCTGGACTCTGAGAAGCCTCCAACTTGTGGACCTCTTAATCAGCTTCCTGGATTGCATGTGAAGCAACGCTCTCAGCCTGAACGTCCAGTAATGTGTTGTTGGTCCTGGTCCCTTCGTGGGATTTGTTGGCAATAAGCTTATCTAACTACTTTCAAGATGCAATAGTTCACCACCCTCGAGCTCGTGAAGCACTTTCTGGCCACCGGAGTGATAGCAGAGAAATCTGGGAGGGGGAGAGTTTGCAGAGTTCCCTGCATGTTGTGTTACAGCTGACCCTGTCCTCAACTTTGACCCCCGACCCCAGCAGAGATTTGTCATGAGAGGGGGCTGCTTAACACAAAATGGAGCCTGGTTCAGGAGTCAGAAAGAGAGCGAGAGAGATCTACAGAGAGTGAGGCAGAGAGAGAGAGAGGGAGAGAGAGCTCCGCGCACAGAGGAGCCATTTATCCTCTCCCTCTCTCTCTCTCCACTGCAGTTTTTTTCTTCCTCTCCTTTGCTTTCTCTTTTGTTTTCACTGCACAGAAACTGTTGCCCTTTCTTCTTATGCATCTCCTCTCCCCCCCTCCCCTCCCCTCCTTTGCTCCCCACCCTCGTCTGGGCGCTTTTGGACAGCAGCGTGCCGTCATCAGCGGCCACCGCCACCGCCGCAGGTACGGATTCATGGCAGCGAGGACCAGCGGGACTCTGGGAGGGAGTTTGTGAGACGAGGCTTTAATGAGAGCGAGGCCTCGTCAGCCGGCGAGAAATGTATGCAAATGATATGCACACACCAAAAAGGACCCTGGGTAGGCGAGGCGAGCGCCGGCCGAGCTCCTGCTGAGCTCTGAGGAAGATGAGCGGCTCAGGTCAGAAGAATGACAACAAAACACCTCCTCCTCCTCCTCCTCCTCCTCCTCCTTTTCTTCTTCTTTCTGTTTCTTTAGCCTCCATCTAGGACAGCAGAGAGGGAGGAAAACTGAAGACATAAGATTAGAGACGAGCTCTGTTGCTGCATAATGTTGATGTGTTTTAGCTCCTGGACTGCTGTTGCCAGGTAGATTTTTATTTTATTTTTTCTGTTATTCATCTCTGTGAGCTGGCTGACATTTGTAGGGTAAATTATCTGGAGATTAAACACATCTGTGTTTTACATCCAGACTCTCCAGACGTTTAATTGTCGTAAATTATTACCGTAAAAATAAAACTAAAAATGGAGCTCAGCTGAGAAGTCACGTTGTGCCCTCTAACTGTGCTTCTGGAAGTCATTTTTGTTAATAGAGTAATTTGACAGTAACTTCTTTTGACACTTGACACGTTTGGAAATTTAAACTCACAACACTTCCATTTACCCATCAGAGTGTAGAGTCTGTCATTGGCCAAGATGGAAGTGAAATGAGCAGTTTTAATTCTGCAATAAAATGCATTTGTCAACAAGTACAAGACAGTTGTGATTGGAAGTTATTTACACATTTGGTACAAAATGTATCCTATTTTTTCATTTCTAATATTTTCAAGCACGCTTGTAATATTGTCCTGTAAATACTTATTTTTTTAAATATATGAAATGCTTCTCGTTTGATGTTATTTCTTAATTTAATAAATACATTTCTTAAAAAAGCTGAATGAAGATATATTTTAACTGAAGTTATTCAATGAAAATACACTCAATTTGTATTTACTTTCTAATTATTTTCTTTTATTTGTTTTACTTTATTTCAATGACAGTTTTGTACCAAATTATGCTCTTAAACGGAATGATGAGAAGAAATATTACTCCTGTTGCACACATTTTTTTTTAAGAAAAGAACAGTTTTTATCGTAATTTTTCTAAAATCATTTATTTTACTTGTTGCTAGTCTGAAATATTAATTTCATCTGTCGGGATTTTTTTTTTTTTTTTTTTTTTTTAACAACCACGCAGAATCCTCCTCAGCATCAGCGTCTTCGCCGCAGCTCCTGCTCTCCTCTCCCCTCCTCGCATGTTTCTCTGCTCGGAGCATCGCTCCTGCAGGAATTATGCACCGTTAACTGGCCTGTCTGATCCGGAAGAAAAAAAAATGGAAACAAGGAAAACGAATACAGGCTGAGGCGAGAGTCGGCGTGACAATTTCGATGGCGTTAACCAGTGATCTTGAACGCACCACGGTCCAGCCGCAGCAGAAACGGAAAAACTCTTTTTTCCTTTTTTTTTTCCAGCGTCGCTCTCGGGTGAGAATAAACAAGAAAAAACGGGAGGAGGAAAAAAAAAAAAAACATCCATTGAGTCTTGGGAAGAAAATGAGAGTGGCACCTGATGATGTCGACTTTGACACGTGTTAATTGCTGCTCAGCTCTCCTCATTAGGGAGTCTCAAATTATTTTAGCGCTCCAGGCCACAACGCCTTGTTTGCTCGCCGAGGAGAGGAAGCAATCTGGCCCAAACTTCAGACTGTAAGGCGCAACGCGTTTGGGCAGAATTATCTGGCGTAAATTAAAATGATAAAAAATAAAAAAATGCGTGAGGTTATTAACGGAGCAACCATGATTATATTGAAATTAATATAAAAAAATAATGCAATAAAAAACATTGGACGTATACTGAATAATAGTTTGTTGTTATATCTATATATCTGTGATGCAGTGACATCAATGCTTCACTTAATTTCACATCAGTTCTTTCTTAAATTTGTTTACTTCATAATAAATTAAAATGCCTCTGTTTATTTTCAGTAGGATTTTTTTTTTTATTATTGCTCCTCTGTCAATACTCAAGACAGGAAGATATTTATTTGATGCATTCGAGTGTCATCTCTTTCTCTCTGATAATCAAAGATTTACAGTGAAGTATTGCCTCTATTGCTAAATCAATAACATGCTCCAAATCAATAAGCTTCTCACATAAAATGGCCTCATCAATAGCCTGACAAAAGCGCTTCACTGCACACGCCTGCATTTTAACATCAAGCAGAGGTGACTCGCACCCAATCAAATATATTCGCACGCTAAAAACCCTTTTCCTTATGTGATTATATTTAAATGTGCAGCCTCCGCTTCAATCTGCAGCTGAATCCTCACCTCTTACCCACACAGCTCCTTGCAGCAAACACACACACACACACACAGATTCAGTCCAGTGTTCAGGAGCCCCGGCCCTCATCCTCTCTGCTAGATTACTTGTTACCTGTTGGCATGTATTTATATGGCCTTGCATGGTGAATTATAAAGCCTTTGTTATTGCCCTGGCTTGGGGTCGGCCACTTGTTTATGACACCAGTAATGGCGGTAATTGTTACTGTTGAGATTACCTGTCAAGAGGACCCGTGCGGCGAGCTTGGAGAAGGCGTCCCTCTCTTGACAAGGGGTGACAGGGGGACGGGGAAGAGGACAGAGGGGGTAGAGAGATTGGGGGTTGGAGGGTTGGGGGGAGGCTGGGACACCCTGATGACTTCTCTGCTGATAATCAGCCGCCGCGGCCTGTGGGATAATTCAGCTGTCAATGCCACCTAGCAGGGCCCAGCATCAGCCAGGCGACCCCAGCTGGCGTCATTCATTTGGACCGAAGATGGGGATGGAGGCGAGAGGGGAGGGGGGGTGAAGGGATGCGGGGGCAGAAGACAGAGGAGTAGTGACCGTGTCTCCATCTCATGTCTGAGTTGGCCTTCAAATGCAGTTAATCTATCAGTTTAATCTGTAGATTAAAGCCATCATGAAACATTTTGCAGGTTAGGAGAGAAATATCTCAGCTGACCCAGTTTCTCCACAAACCGCCATCATTACACGAGGAAATCATCAGGATTTCCCCTTTTTCAGATCCTCCTTTATGAGCCTAAAATGCACCGACGCCTCCTGCTTCAGTTTAACAATCAGCTTTTCATTGATTAGCAGTTTAAACCTTTGTGGGGTAAATATTTGATTGTTTGCATCAGACACTTGCAGCCATTTCAGAGCAATTAAAGACGTATCTGTTTGTATAATCTGTGAGATTTTAAAGCTCCCATAGCATTTTATTTTTTGCAGATTGCCAGTTATGGAATTCATTGTGTTTTACAAATAATTTCAATATTTATTGAATTTTATTGTGAAGGTATTTATTGAATGAATGTGCAGAATCCTCTCAGTACTGTGCCCTGAGCCGGCTAACAATGTGCAGCTGCTCCCCTATGTCAAATGATCTAAACGCTGAGTGAAGGACTTCTGCAAACAAGTAGAGGGATTGCAGTAGTTCTTGAGATATTCACGTGCATCTAAAACCAACATGACACTGCAATAGAGCGGACTTTTGAAAAGGCGGGGACTTAAAATTGATCCCGTCAAACAAATTCAAAGCGTAAAGATTAATTGCATTTAATATTTTACGGACATAAATTCAGGAAAATTTGAATACCTATTTGTGGACATTTAAGGTGCCTCCTTCAGTCTGTGTGAGCGGTCTCGTTGTCTTCCTGGACACGTGTGCATCATAAAGAGGGCAGCAGCAGCTAAAATGGCAGGCAAATCACTTTTCGAATGGTTTTGAAGCAGCTATCAGTGTCATCCCTGAATGGCTGTCTTTATCAATGATTCTGCCTCATGTTGGGGGGTGGGACTGTGGAGGGTTTGGGGGTGGGGGGGTTCCCTATCTGTCGCTGGAATCTTTCACAGTTTAAGGGCCAGGAGCTGCTACGAAACTGTCAAAGATTTGGACAGCTAAAGTCCCCGGGTGGCGAACGGCGAGCTGTTCTCTATCTGTATTCCACTGTGGCAGCACGCAGGGTTGTAACATCACGCCACTGCTATTCCAGTGGGATAATGTCACTGAGGAAATAGTGCCAGGAAATTGTCTGCACTGGATCCTTTTTTTTTTTTTCTTCATGATCTGGGAGCTGTTGTGCAGAGTTGGAGGTTTTTTTGGTTTCTATTTTTGATGCATGCAAATTGTGAAAATGCACAAATAGTTTTTTGTTTAGAAATGTTCTGTGAAACGTCGTTTCTCCCTCTGCCATACTGCTCGCGCTGCTTTGTATTTCTAGTCGTGAGAGTGAAATTGAATAAATTATTCATTTTAGCACACATCTCACACAGTGCGAACGTTAACACATTTTGGGTGTTTTCACTGCCGTTTTGTTCAGAATTATAGAAAGTTCGTGTGCAGTCTGGGGGTTAATTCTCATGACGGTTACTGTTAAAAAAAACAGATTTGTGGTCTTTAAATGAGTTCAAAGTGAAGGATTCTGAACTTTTGTGGCTCGTAGCAATCAGCACATACAATATTTCATCTAAACTGAACGTGATATTATTTTCATAACACCTCCTACGTAATTTTGATGATGTTTGAGCTCGACTTGCTCCCCCCCCCGACCGCTTTAAAGTGCACAGAGGGTCCTGTGTTACATGGCGAGGCAGTTTTGCTAAATGTGTCAGAATGGAAAATAAACACGACAAGAGCTTTTTGCACATACATCAGCGCTCACGGAGGAATGCTTTTCAGTGGATTCAGAGAAACCTGCTTCACAGTTTGAGTAATGCTCGCAAAGCATTTTGTTTGTTTGGGTTTTTTTTTTTTTTTTTTTTGGAAATTTGTGACTCAATAAATCTACTTTCCACTTGAATGCAATCCCCTTTGCTTTTAACCACTCCTGTTTATCTCTTGTTGTCACGGGCCATGAATCAAACACAATTGCTTCGTAACTTCATTTTGGATCTCCACGGTTTCACCGTCGTGGCTTAATCCTTTGACAAAATGAAACATCATCATCACCATCATCATCACAACTTAACCAAGAAATTTATATTAAGACAATCTCTCCCCGATATTAAAATAAAGCACAATCTCATTTCTTATTCAAATGATAGCATTAGGCGCGTATGCATTTATCACCCGATACAGGAGTGAGGTTATAAACAATGCCATTCATTATCTGGCCCAGATGCAGCGATTGTTGATTAAAGGGCTTTGAATATAACAGCCACACACACACACACACACACACACACACACACACACAGATGGGTGGACATTAGGAAAAGAGAGAGGCCATCTGAATAGGCTGGAGGGACATTAACGGCAACAATGATTGATATTTGCCGCACAGGCTTTTTAATGGTATTGTTATTCCTCAGAGTTATACCCCGTCCTCCCTACGTCTCGTCTCGCAGATAAATGGAGGTGTAATAATGAATAGAAATTATCCTGATTATTTTGGTGGAGGTGGCGGGAGAGCGAGTAGTGGGGGGTGATTCATAATCTAACATGAAGCTTAAAGCTTAGTCAACAGTGTCTTGTGAATTTCCTTTAATGCTTGGCGACCTCCTTTGTGGGGAAAGCTAAGCAGAGTATCGGCTTATATTTTTATTTATCAGCATTCATATTGATTGCTCGGTATTAAAAAGCAAAGTGCATGATTTACGTCCTCCTGATGCTCTGTGAGTGAAGGTAAATACTCAATAATGAGATTTATAATCATTCTGGCTTTCAGCTATTGTGGGATTTTAAAAGAGTTTAATCAGCCAACCAGAGACAAATGCCACCCTCTGATGCAGGATAACAAAACTTTGATTTACCATATAATGTTTTCATAGAACAGTATAAATTCATTATGTAATTAAAATGACAAGATGCTCTATTTACAGTAATGTGTATTGAGAGATTTGTGGCTCTATATTTCTGAAACTTTATGAACTTCAGCTTCAAAGTATTAGACTAAACAGAATGAAAGGAAGGCATAAGGTACCAAAATGACTTTTCTGCTTCTTGTATAATTATGTCACATTATCAAATGTTGGAAATCTCATTTTGATGCAAAAATCTGACACAATCCAGAACTAACTGAAGCAAAACTGGACATTTATTTTAGTGTGGCCCTGCTTCCCTGTGAGAAACCATAATATTAATTATTTGTGTTTTCTTGAGAGCCTTCACTTGCTGCTGAGTGTTGATCATGTGAACAGCTGAGGTGGACATCGCCAAAACACATTATTTGACATGAGAGGCCAGCTTGTCCAAGGCAGTTGTGTTTATTACACACTCCTCTGGCACCTGCTGCAGCGAGTCAGCCTGCCAGGACACACACACCCACACTCAGTCTTCCAAAATCTCTTCTTCATTTAGCCACTTTCCACCCGAATGATGGCCATTATCACTTTTCAATTACATCTGCAGGACTCAGCTGCTGCTTTCAGTGGTGTGCTGGACTGTAAAAACTTGGAGATATGCAACCAAACACTGTGACCCCCAACGTCATTTAATTTAAACTCATGTCATTGCATCACACACCTGGACAGGTTAAATCAAGGCATTTTTTTTAGAAAGTAATTTTATTTGTGTTTCTACTAATGCCAATCCTCAATGTGATGTTACAGCTTTGAATGCAAAGGATTCAAGCAAGAAAAGCAGCAAAAATGCTCCACAGCTTGTGCAGCATCATGTGTTGTGTCTCTTATGGGCTATATGTAGCCTGAGATTATACACTGTAAACAGTGAGGGTGTTGGTTCTGCTTGAACATCTGTTTCATCCCTGCTTGTTTCCCGTTGCGGTCACCTGTTGTTCATTGCTCTTGATATTTTTTTCGTCCTATTTATTTCTTATTTGGAAGCTTGTGAAAATAAAGCAGGTTCAGTGTTTTTTTTAGCTGGTTGCTACTAAATTGTCTGCAAAATATCGAGTCTTTTGAGCTGATATTTACTTAAATCAGAGCAAATATGGCTCCCCATAATAATCTACAATTGTTTTTTTGGGCTAAAAAATATAAAATAATTGAATTCCTGCGCCCCTCTTTTCTGTCCTTCTCCTCTTCATCCAGACCGACAAGACCTCACTCGTCTTCGTCATGTCTCCTTATTCTTTTTCTCTTTTTCCCCCTCTGGTGTTCTTCCTCACTCTCACCTCTTCATCCTCCATCTTCTCCTCCACACCAACATGATGTGCATCAACCATCTCCCCTTCCTTTCTCCCTTTCCTCTCCTAGGGTGTAATGGTGTGATGCCTCCCTCCAATGTCTCCCCCGCCCCGCCATCCCTCCACTCTCTCAGTAATCAGGGCCAGATGGAGGCAGAGATGGAGTGATGGAGGGAGGGAGGATTGGGTTTGGTCCTAGCAGTGTCTTAGAACGTGGGGAGCTGTCAGCCCTGCAGGGAGAGAGGAATTCTCCAGCAATAAAATACGGATTTATCACCACTCTACCACAGAGAGAGAAGAGAGAGATGGAGGGAGAGGGTGTGAGGCAGAGAAAAGGACGAAGAGATCAAGAAAGTCAGATAGAGAAGGGTGACGTGGGAGAGAAAAGAATAGAGAGGGGCAGAGAGAGAAACCCGCAGAGGGATAAAGAGGGAAGGGGAAAAAAACTGATAGAAGACTTTTCATCATCGTAAAGCTTCAGACAGATGAGGCTGAAGGAAAGAACATGCAGGATGATGGACTGAGTTTGCTGCTGAAAAAGGCCTGGAAAGAGGACAAAGCCAAAAGACAAGAGGAGAGCAGAAATTGAGAGAGACAGTTGTGCGATGACACCCGCGGCTCATCTGCTCACATTCTAGCGGCCTGACAATTCCTCTCCCGCCATCTGTAGCACGCAGGAAGGCGAGCGTCTGTCCAGAAAGCAATGCCCAGTTGCGTTCAGGGGACGGGGTGTTAAGCAAAAAGGCTCGACCTCCCCTACTGGGCCAAATGAACCTGCTAAAATAACCGCTCTCCACAATCGGCTGTGTAATTGAAACCAGAATGTGCAGGATTTGATAAATTGCTTGACCCTGCAGGAATGTTAAGGTCGTAAATTTTTAGTGCGTTTTGGCCGTGCTGAGGTGTGCAGAGGTGTATGTTAAGAGCATGTCCATTGGTGTGTACGTGTGTCTGAGATTCACAGAGAGAGACCGTGTGTGTATTTATTATTTCAAAACAGTCTCCTGGAGTCGTGGCGAGACGCAAACGCTGGTGCGCGTGCAGTTTGTGTGCACCCCGCGTAGACACGTCAGCGTTTCCGCGCTCGTACCTACAAATTACACCGCACATCCCCACTCAATGAGCAGGCAGACAATAAATTGTGCTCCTGCCCTTCAGTGGTTTACATCAAAGGAGTAAATTTCCTTAAGACGAAAAGCCGAGATGCTCGGTGAAGCTCTGAACGGGGAGTGCACACATACCTGACATTGCTAAAATATTCCAACTAAGGTGAAACATACATCCTCTTTCAGTCTCGAGGCCACAAGAGATGCTTTCAAATCTCAGAGGGCAGACGAGCAGACACGCTGAATGTCCAATATTGTACTCACATCACTCGACACATGATTCCAAATTATTCATTTATAGAAACATATTTTTTGCCTCTTATCTGTGTACACAGTGTCTACTGCACACAGACAGTGTGCTGTTTTTAAGAGCGCATCATGAGCTGTAAGAAATATCCTGTTCTTGTGTACTAAAACTATGAGCTCCCATCTGCTCTGATGATACATCTAAATGTTTATATCCCTCTGCAAGTAGTAAAACAGAGCAGTCCTCTACATGTGCTGCTTCCCTTAAAACATTTTCTAAAAAGAGCTGATTTCTTTTTATAGTTGAAAACATTTTCCTTTTTGCGTCTGGAGCGAATGGCGGTGATGAGCGTCTCCCACACGAGTCCGTCTTTATGTCTGCAGCTCATAGAGGCTCCGACTCTTTCAGACGTTCTGTGGCGGGCAAACGTTTTAATACCTTCAATAATCTCGTGTTCGTGAAGTTCATGTATGTTGGGCTGTAACTAACTATAACTAACTTTAAAACGCTTAAAACGACGACTTCGCTTCAGGTTCAGGTCTTGAACGTTACGCTATTCAAGGTGTGAAAGTGAGCTAAAATTTCAATAAACTAAGCTCTGGTGAGTCGTGGCTCAGACACCTCTGTGCTTTACTTTTAGTCAGTAGTAAATTTGCCTGCTTCTGCTGGTAAATGTTCAAAATCCCAGGCGGCCATTAGCCCCTCGGTGTAGAAATAGCTCAATAGCTAACAGCAGACAGTTTGCACTTCTTTCCATAAATACACTTCCTTGCATTACAAAAGAAAACAGAGGTTTCTTGAGTTTTATCTCTGATCTCGTCCCCTTTTTCTTCATGTGCTGCACTAATAGGGTTTCCGCCCTCCTGTATAACACAGAATCATCCCATATTGAAAAATAAAGTCTATTGTCCCTTACTGAATCAATACAGGACACGATTTGTCCCAGATTTTCATGCACACCTGACTCTAAAGCATACACCATGTCAAAAGACGCAGTGGAGAAGTATTAACTCATGATTCCCGGACGATAACGAGCGTCTCATCAGTCAGTGCCAAGGTTACAGAGACTCAGATGCACGTTTTTTGTTTTTTTTTAATGGCAGCAAATACCTCCAAGTCAAGTCCAAGTCACACAGAGAAAGAGGCTGTCCAAACACAGATCAAAACGACAGACTCAGAGTATTTTTCACCCATCTCAGTCTGTCTGACCTGAAGCAACACTCAGCAGAGGACCAAGCACAATGCAGTCACTTTCAAATAAACTGTGTTTACAGACAACAGTTTTCTGGAGAGTTCCTGAGCTCGTGTAGTATTACCTTTTACACAATCACGTGTTTCACAAAGTGGTGAACCTCGCCCCATCCTTGCTTGTGAACGACTGGCAAAGTGTCCCTTATTCTTCCACAATGAAACCAACTGAAGACTTCAGTGTTGAGTCTTGAAGCTGACTAGTTCATTCAAAGTGTCGACCGACCTGTTGCTGTTGTATGAGACATGATACTGGTTTAAGTTGGGATAAGGACGTAGTTTTTTGGACAGTCTTTCTTCCAAGGCCTTCATAGTGTTGTGCTCATTTGCCATGAAAAGTGAGAATAGATGTGTGAAAAAGGGAAAAAGGGAGTTTGAATAAAAGGAAACCCTGCACGCTTTCTTACCTCTGCTTACCTGTCTGAGCAGTATGTTCGCCGGTTTCAGAAAGTTGCCATTTCTAGAACCTGAGGACTTTTTCCACTTTGGTGTGTGGACCAGTGGTCTGCACCAACAGGTTCATCTTACTGCTTCAGTTCCACAGAGTGACCTCCTCCAACCCAGACCAAAACAAGGTCGTGAGCAGTGCTCTTAAATGCTGGCAAATGAGGTGAAAATTAGGTCCCTTTTATAGGACAAGCGTGGGCCGACCCTGCAAAACTGCAGCGCACAGACGCACCAAGTTGATCAAAAGCCTGCTGGCAAAGCCCGAGAAGGAGTTGAACATATCTGTATATACTGTATATGTTACAGATACGACAAAAACTGACGATGACAAACACAATTAGACCAGAAAACCTGATTGGAAAAGTAAAAAATCAGCCAAAAGTCATGGAAAACTCTCTGTATATACAGTCCACGTATATGTGAACTAGCCTCCAGGTGTATGTATGTCAACAGTGCTGAGGGCATGGAGAGCCCAGCCAGGACCAGAGGGCATAGGGAGGTCAGCTCAGCGTAAACAGAGACCGCCACACGATTTACGATGTTTGCTGGCTGCTAAGAAGCGGGGTCTGCACATTCTCACAATCATAATTGCTTTTTGCAGCTTTTCAATCAACCTGACTTGGTGGACATTGTTTTTGTATTTTTTTCACCTCTCATTTTTCCCCCTTGTCATCAGGGAGGCTGCTCTGTGTGTCGGTAGCTACCCTTGCGTAGCTGTGACTCCAGTCTAAACGTAAGCAAACGGCTCAAGCTCCAAGATTCTTTCCCTTTTTTCTTCTCTTTTCGTAATGAGGAGCAGACGTTTCTTGCTCTCCCTCCGCTTCTCTCGCTCTTTCGAAACCCTGACATTGGCCATTCTGGCCGACCGAGAAGGGGAAACCCAGTCGCACATGTGGACATCTGGTTGGACATGGAGAGCATGCAGCCCCACAGCATTTCAACCCCCCTCCCCCTCCTGTTGACAGTCGTTACCTGTGCCCCGGCAGGCCCTCGCTGCCCCAAGATAAAACGACCTCTATCCAGAGCCAGACGCATAAATATTTCTCTTTCTATTTTCCAAAATAGCTTTTAATTTTACAAGTTTTATGACCTTAATATTAAGTGCATATGTTTTACAAGACACCGTGTCCTCTGCCTCACCCCTCGGGTTCACTAGTGGAGTTTTTTTCTTTAGTCTTCCAAGAGAAAAGTAAAAAGCATAAATGTTGGGGAAAGGTAGTCCAGAGAGAGTTTTTTTATGCATATCTTTCCAAGGATCCACATGTTCCACCTGCGAGGACGTGCACAAGGCCGAGCTAAAGCTGTCGAAGCAGCAGCCCATTCGCTCTGTTCGGCTAAGCTGCCCCTCTGGAGAAAGAAATAATAATTACTTTATTTTTGCTGCTGTGGCTGCATAAGGGCTGAAATTAGACCAAATTAAATCACCATATCTTCCAAAGTTAAAAAACGTGATGCAAAGCGACGCCTTATGGCTCTTGTTATGTGACACTGTAGCATCCAAACGTGGTATTGTTGCCATTGTACGAGGGCTCCAGGTGAGGCTTGAAGGATAGGATAAACAATGGCATGGCCTTATAAAATGCTATCACATGAGCCAATCTTAGCTAACTAGCTGGCTAACTTATAGTTAAGGTTAGAGAAACGAATAGGTCATTAATAGCAATGCTAAAAGCGTCTTTTCTCACCTGTTAGCATTACAAATGTAGCACTACTGATGATATTGCACCATGCAGACAGCAGAGAGGCAAATAAACATCATGCTCATCATCGTGACAATGGGATGAAAACATAAAAAAGGATGTTTACATTAAAAACTTGCCATCAGCAAGCATTTCCGAACAGCTGCTTTAACTTTAACTACCAAGTTTTCTGTAACTATTTCACTTTTCCATGTGTATCTGTGTTCTTAGCCTCCCTGTGACCTCTTCCTCTCCCCATCATGCACATGTGTTTCAGTGACCATTTACAGCATAAAGCTCTGATTCATCTTTCATGCAGCAGATTTTCAAATTTCATCAGCATATGTGACCAAACAGCATGAACTCAAGCTCATTTAACTTGAAAAGGGCACCATCTGAGAAAATAATAAGATCAAAATACGCTTAATATTTAATGAAAAGGTTATTTATTGTCCATATATAATTCAAACCCCTGAGTACAAAGATCATCATATAAAGGAAACAGTTTTCTGCCTCCCAATAATGCTTTACAGATTTGTCACTGTGGAATAACATCGCCCAACATGAATAACAGATAACATCCCAGAGATAACTGTCTTTCAAGTGCGCGATATAAAAATTGTAAATTATAAACAAAGGAAAAATGATACGACTGTGAGATTCAAGCCAATGTGAGTAAGTGAGTTTAAAGAACACTCCAAGCAAGATTCACTGTGTGGGTGTGTTTTAATTTTGCTCATGTTTTATGACTTGAAAGAGCTTTTTATTTACAATATGAGACAGAGTACCTGCGACTTAAGTCTTTACGTCGCCCTGGCGCTCAGACACAGGTGCTATCTCACACGTTTTACACATTCAGCATTTATTCAGCCTCTTTCAGGTTTCAGTTGTTCAGCTCTGCACCTTGTCCATACTGTTTATCATTTCACTGACAGTAAACAGCATTGTCCATGTGCCTCTCTGCAAGACATCCCCGTTCACAAGTGCAAAACAGACATCAGAACAGGCCGGGCATTGCTTCAGATGAAATACACCGCGATAAATCCCCCTGCGTATATCTCCAGCATGCTTGCATCACGCTGTCCGCTGTGCTCAGATTTAGCTCCAGTGGTGACATGAGTTACGGCGCTCTGTCTGAAACCACCTTGCGAGGATTTATCACTGTGGCATACAGCTCTGAATGGAGGAATATTTGGATGGGGGGAGAGAATTGAGGAGAAAAAGGGGGGAAAGCAGGAAAATTGATCCATTTTGCTTTAGGTTGAGACAGAAGCGTTTTGGATGAAGGACAGCAGCAGGATCGAGGCAAAGAGGAAAACAGAACAAATATGGACTTGATCCAAAAGGATCGTAAATAACTGGATGTGTGTGATTGACAAAATGATAAAACTTTAACGACATCGATCCTCTATCCTTTAGATATATTTACTAATTTTTTTTCCGAAACAGATGTTTTCAAATATTTTTGATAAATGGACGACATTTAGGAGGGAGCAATGGAAAAGTCACTGGCTTTGTTTTATCGCTTCCACTTTGCAGATGGAGACAGAAAATGATGAGAGGAAGAAGAATCGGGCAGAAAAAGTCCCCTCATCCTTTATATTATTTGTCCCTTTCACTACTTTCCACGACCAGCTGATGCAAAACAACGGTGATTCAGCCAGATGATTTATGTGAGTTTCTACATCTGCTGTTCCAACCACCAGATGCTTGGTAGCTCCTTTCTGGGGAAAAAAAAAAAAATCTCTGGCAAACAGGAAGGGAGGCATTTCAGATTTCTGGAACAACAAATTATTTGGGATAAACAAAAAAGGACTGTGTATTCAGTTTGAGCTATGATAACGAGAGTGATAGCAAAGAGCACAACCTGCAGAAATCTTCAACAGAAAATCCAAAGATGAGCAGCCTCTGGCGCTTCATGAGGTTTCCTGCAACCTTTTCAACAACTCAGGGACTTTTCCTGAATTTCAGCAAGAACAATCATGGTCTGAATTTTGGTTCCTGGCCTTGAAAAGTCCCCGCTTCGGGCATAACGTATTTCAATTTCCAATGAACTATTGGACTGGATTGTGCTGAAGGTTGCGACGACAAGCCTGAGGCTGCGACATATTGTGTAGAGCCTTCATTCACACAGCGAGCAAACACTGCTCACCAGTATTAGAGCTGGGGAGGAGAATCTGTTTCAATGTTTGAGCCCCTTCGCTTCCATTCCTCCAGCAGGCTACTGTCATCCAGTCTTTCATCTTCTTTCATTTCTCCGCAGACTTAAACTGTGAAAAAAGATATGACCCCAGCGTCCAGATGTTTTCCAAAACTTGTTTGTAAGTGGCCTCTCATTATCTCGAGTGGTGAGAATCTGACAAAACAGCTGGAGGAAATGATGAGAGCTGATTTTGGAACAAAACAACGTCTGAGGGCAAAGTGTTTTTTGGGGCTGAAAGTAAGCACAGGCTCTCACATCTTGACATGCAGATTACTTACAGCTTGACTTTGTTATATTCTCAGTCAAACGTTTTGTCATTAATGAACTTCCATATAACTCGGGGGGGAGGGGGGGAGAGTAAAAGCTAGCCATGACCCCTTATCACCATGGATCTCACCAAAATAAAAAGACAACAGTGTCACAGATTGTCTCAATGCAATTCACCGGGCAGTAAAAGAGGGAACACGTCCTCATTGACGGTCACAGTGTGGATGGAGCTACCCAGTGTGACCACAGTCTTCTGCTTCCCACTCAGCAGATTTTGGGGTGTTGAGTGCCTTGCTCAAGGATACCTCAAAGGTAGTCCTGAAGGAAGAGGAAAGAGTGACTTCCATCCAGATGTTTTGAAGCGTTCCTCACCCGGACACACTGTTGTCAGAAAAGCTTTATGGACTGTGTTCTCAGGGAATGAAGGTGGATAGAGGTGAAGGCAGATGGGCAGAGGGAAGCTGATGGTCGGTGAAGCAGAGCAGAGCAGGGATGAAGACGGGGGTGTGAGCATGGCCGGATGAAGCTAGCGTGGAAGCTAGTAGCCAGATGAGACGAGCTGGAGAACAGAGAGACTCAGCTTTTTATTCCACTTCAAAGTGGCCTGGGATGTGATCTACTGGACCAAAGATCTGGCAACGAGTGAATGATGAACCAGGTTTGATTCTGCTGAGTAAAGCTGATGCAGACTGAAGAGCACAGGAACACCAGAAACACAAAGGATGGAGGCACGGCCATGACCGTGACAAGGATTAAGTGTGTGTTAGCTTTGCGTTCACAAGCAGTGCTGAGGACAAAACAGCTCGAGTCCCCACAACTCACAAAGGCACTGATGTCTAAGCCTGGACAAGGAGGACATGGCTAATCTTCTCACCTAATCTGTGTCTACACACACGCACACAGTGTTGTTGGACGTTTACATGAACTAATGCCTCAGCAGCTGTAAGACCAGTGCAGATTTTAGTACAACATTCAAACAGGAACGCCCTCTGCTCAGCACAATGTTTGAGTTGCCGTTAAATGTCAGTACATTAAACACAGCAGTGTTATAAGTCAGCATAACAGCGTAGTCACAAATTATCCAGAGGATCCTCTCGCCTCTTAACAACAACTCCCCACCACAACCAAACGCACCTGCACATGTGAATTTGCTCTTTATACATTGGACTCCAAATTAAATAAAACACTGAGTTTGAGGTACTGCCCCATTAGGAGTGTTTTGACCACTGAGAGATGAGTTTTCTTCTAATTTTACTTGGTTGACGTTTTGTTTTATCGCAGATATGAAATAAAAGTACAAACTAATTAGAAGCTTACGCTCGAGGATCATGAAAGGGTATTTTAATGTGGGCACTTGAGGGAAACTCTCTTCCCTTCACGTCCTTATGGCAGCCCGACTGTAAGGTCCAGACTTTGTGGACTCATGCAGAGTTTGCATGATATCAACAGCAGGCGCCTGAGCTGAACACATTAAGTGTATCTATAAAGCACTTTTAACAAAATGCTCACAAAAAGCTTTACAGGGTTGATTTGCGAATTCTTCACACCCTCATCTCCTTTATTTTTCTTTTATTTCCAGCTTTAAGTTCCATCCAAACTGTCGAACCCCAGTTTTCTGTTCAACCTTTCGTCTCCGGCTGATGCTTCATTTTTCTTAGATGCTCAGCGGACCGTAAACTCCTCGTCCTGGGCCGCGCTCCTCCAGCCTGTGTGTTTTAGAGAGCCTCCTTGTCCATAATGCCATATAACATAAACACATTGCGTTTGATTGGTAGACATAAACATTGACTGTGGCTGGAGCACAGTTTAACGCCAGGCCACAACTCACAGCCGCTGTTAACGGGCTCGCTGCCATAACGGAGGGAAGCCAAGGCGGCCGCTGCCCTGCGCACTCAGGGTCACAGAGGAAGACGAAAGAGGACAAGAATGCTTAGATAGATAGATAGATACTGTAGATAGAGAGACAGACAGATGGAAAGACTCCCATGAGAACTTCTGATTTTGCACCCTGCACATGATAACGCTCATGATGGAGGTTGCTGTGTTATAGTTGCTGCTTGGGTCTAGACGCTGATTTTCTGATAGAACTTGGAGAAGCCATAAGTAAGGAGTTAAGAATACATATATCAGTGCCCTGCAATGCAAAACTCAACATTTGTGATAAAATTGCTGCTTTTCTCCCGGTTAGCACGCTTCGTAATGCTGTCCATATTCAGACCTGCGTAGAAAAAAAAGGGTGCTGGTGTATTGACATGCGTCATGTGCTGCAGACGTGTGTTTCCCTTAATTTAACACATGCTGGTGGCCTTCAGTTAATGGGCAGTTACTTTAATAATGCATTGTGTTCAAATTTGAACGGATCATTTTGTTACTGATACGCTGGATCAGTTTTTACTGGATCATTTAGGATGATTGTTGCCAAATAATAGTATTTGGTGAGCTACTCGTGTCTTGTAAATACAAATTAACAAGCACAAGATAACATGAAGCTTCAGTTAGTGGCGGCTGGTCATTGCGTGTTCATACGTCTTTGGTGTAGTCTGATTTGAGGCCTGTGTTTTGTATCAATTAGTTGTCCTAAAGTCATTACTGCACAGATGTAACTACTTTGAAGGACTCCAAGGACTCCATCCTGACGGCTATATTTATCCACCTGCACCTCCACACTGGCACCTGCTGACTTGCTAAGTAATCTACGACACACGTATGAGGTAATTACTGAATCATGATAGTACGCAGCATTTTGCAATTGAACTTTTGCTTTTGACTGAGCAGCCTGTGAGGTTAAGTATCTGTTCAGCACCAGATGTGATGATGCATTGGAATACACAGTGAGGGGCTTGTTTACGAAGTCTTGCGTGTTGAGATTTCTTCAGCCTAATGAAAGTGACACGCTGGCACTGGTGCCATCAGGCCACGCGGTCTCTTTGGTGAGAGCAGATGATGTTGTTAGCTTTGGTTTTTGTCCAGTAAAAGAACAAACTCATGCTTTCTGAATATGAGGATTGATTGGACGTCAACAATGCTTCTTGCCATTTGTGTTAGTTTCTTTTGGTTTGATTACATAGAAACACTTTTCGAAGAAGATGATTTTTATGCACAGAAATGAAGAAATATATGCCTACTTTTATTCATAAAACAAATGAGTTTATGTTACACATAACCACATCATCGCATGTATCTAATAAAGGAAACCACAACATTTTAGCCTCCTATTCTTTTATTTAGTGTTTGTTTGATGCTTCACTGTAACATACAGTATATCCCAGCGTCTTTGACTTCTTCAGTTATTACCAGAGCTTCTACAGCACTGCTATAAACAGGAGATGTGTTGTGTTTATCGCCGCTTTTATTAAAAATCCTCCAGCATCCATCATCTTCAATGATTCTGTCCTCAAAGAATTTATTATTTTACAGGCATGTAAGATGACCCCACACTTCCCAGTCACACTAAACCGTAATGTACTTCATGTTCATGCCAGCGATCAATATGTGAGAGTGGTCGTTTTTTAATAGTACATGTCGTATTTGGAAACTTTAAAATGAGCCTAACTTCATGTGCGCATGTACGCGCTTTCAGGTCGCCTCCTCACACAACTGCTCCTTATTTACCTTGAAATTGTATTTGGTTCACTGGCGTTCCATTTGGAGGTGATGACCCTGCTTATCTGGAGCCGAATAAATTCAGCCGCGTTTTAGTCGGCTAACACTAACATACCTCGACTTCATCCATCATGGAGCTTAACAATAGCCATGTCTTCAGCTGCTTCTGCGCTGCTAAAAGCTTTTCATGTGAAACCTAGAGATCTGCTGAGGTTAGTGTGTGTGCATGTGTGTGTTCATGTGTGTGTGACCCGGGGCCTGCAGCTCTCTCTCAAGCCTCTTATCAGATGGATGTGTCTGATATCTCCACTGCCAAGGATTTCCCACATATACATAAACAGCCCCCGAACCTCTGGCAGGTTGCGCTGACGGAGGCTCATCACTGAAACTCTTACATGTTTAGGAGTTCTGTTTCAGTGCTCTTATGTCACCCACTTTCCAGCTGAATCTTTCCTCTATGCTACATTAAACAACGTAAACCCAGCTGATGAAAAATGGCCGCACATTCGATTTTTCTCCCTCCCTGACACCAGAGCTGGTTTATTTAAAACACCACATGATGGTTAAAGGAAGGAGTGTGCGAGCAGAGACACCCAGCCAGAGGACTGACGTCTTCATTGATGTCAAGCTAGCTAGCACTCTGGCCTGTCAGCGTCTCACGGGGCCGCATCGTCCATTTGCATAACAAGCCGTCCTCGTGAGACCGCTGCCTCGACAGATGTCAGCCTTGTGAGGGAGGTCGCTCCTTCCATCATTTCTGAGCTTCTTTCACGTTTTGTTCCGGCTCTCTCTCCGCTTTCGCAGTAAACGTTAATTTGAGGTGAGTCACGTCTCGTCAAGGCCTTGCTGGAGTCGTCACAGTGTTTGAGGAGTCGCCTGACAGTCATAAACATCACGTGAGGACATAATAAAAGTGGATCATTTTTCAGGGGGAACATATAAAGTTTCACACTAGATTTTATTGGAATGAAAGGACTTTTATTTTGGTTTCAGCTAACAAGTCATTGGGGGTATTATAAATTATATATTATGAACTGTAATAACTATTTTCCTTTTATCATCTGTAAACTTGTTCTTGGACTATTATTAGTTGTACAATGCTGATAATCTCCATCTTAAGTCACTTCTGACAAAAATCTACAAGTTCATTACAAAACTCTAATCTGTTTCCAGAAAAAAACAACTTTCCTCAAGAATTTTAGAAAAACTGGTCTTTCTCGTGAAACACAGGTAGCTGCACTAGAAAAGCAGAAGAATTCAACTTAAATTTAGAAAATACAAATTTGCATAGGAACAGGTAGAAATTCTGCACTGTATGGACTCAATTACAGACGAACATGGCTCACTTTGGATGTTCTTTTGCAGTGCTAATAAATGCACTTGTGCTATTTTTTTATAAATGCTGCAGTTAAACCTGCGGCAGTGCTGTTAAATAGTGGCAGGCAGCAGTGCTGGTAGATTTTGTTCCTTGTGTGGCTAAATTGGCAGCAGACAGTCCATAAACAGTGACTACCGCATGATAACTACACTGTCTGTGCCCAGCTCTTTTCAATAGTTATCCTTTACGACATAAAGTGCTCAAATGCCACCAGAAATTGTTCCTGGAAGCTGAACCGAGGGATAAAGCAGCCACAGTCTCACCATCTCAACATTTCACAGAAGGCTCACATGAGAAAAAACGCACGGCGGCTCAAAGACTCTCCTTCATATTTGGTTGGAATAGCAAGTGGCCGTTGGTGCTCCCTGCTGTTTTACGTCACAGGGGAAACATCTTTATCATGGCGTATATTATTCCAAAACACAGCTTCCTGCATGGAAACGATCCCCCCCGTCCTCAACTCGCCTGCCTCTCTGATAGACTACATTGCCTCTTATAAACTGTCCATGGTCCATAAATTGTGCAGCGGCGAGCATAACACTGCACAGTGTCGGCCTGCAGGGACACGAACGCTCAGAGCCCCCACCTCTTCTCTCTCAGCCCTGGCTGAGATTTGCTTAGTAAATTGTGCGATGAGGTCCCCGGGTTTAGAGAGGAGACAGGGAAAAACTGGTGTGGAGAAACATTTCAAATAGAGAAGTGAGCAAGTGTGCTTATCATTCAACTCTGCAGATATGACATTTATTTACTTTCTATATGAAAAACACAGAGGCGCTTCAGACCCTGAAGACAGCGTAAGCCTCCTGCCTTCTCACTACTGTGCAGTAGTTTTTTCTGCTGTATTTGAAATACACAACTTTCAAGCCTTAAATCCAACTTTCAGGATCCTTATTTTCAGTTCCAGATGTTTTGAATAAACAACACTCATGATTATAAATGAGTTACATCCTCTCTGCATACTCAGTTTACTATGTTAATATTCAATTAAATATTTTCCATCGCGTTAATGTGACAAGTCGCTCGTGATTTAAATTGAAATGCAACATGGCCGCCGTCTCCCCAGTCTGGGAATTTGCTCATTTACAGTCTGTCAGACTATGGAATAAAATACATAAAATGAAAATATATGTAGGATTTAAATATTTTATCTCGAAAAGACCCTTCCTACTTGAATCCAACCCTCAGACACAGAGTGATGTTAAAGGCAGCAGACAAAACTCACCAGGCGTGTTGCATTTTTCGACAAAACAACATTAAAGATGCCATAAATGCGTAAAGATTCTGCACAGGGGCTTTAAAAAAACTTGGACTTTTAGTGTGACATAATGTGCACTTTATAAGTCAATATCTATCCGTACAAACTGTGCTACATGATTATTTTTTGGAAGCATGGAAAGAAATATCTAGAAGAGGAGTTCTAGCCCTTTAAGACTGCAATACCAGGAGTGACCACCAGGTTTTATGTTCAAACGTCCCTTTAAAGGAGAAAAACAGAACGCACACACAGCAATAAACAACAAAGGTGATACCAAAAATAACATCTGTGCTCATGAGGAGTTCAAGTAGATGGCAGAGCTGCAGCAAAGAGGCAAATTCCTGCCATGCACGAAGTTCAACGTGCAGACAGAGCTGTCAAAGCTGGGTTTAAATACGTGGTAGAGCAGAGCTGAGTGAACAGAGATTAATCACAATCAGTCAAATCAACACTTACATTAACATCTAAAACTAAACAGAAGTGTGAGAGTCAATGAATAAGAAACGGCCAGGCTGTAGGAAGAAGAGTGCAACATATGTCTGTAAACTGCAGCGCGAGAGTCTGAGAGGCTTTCTGAGACACCCGCAGTAATCAAACTTTTACTTAATTAGAGAAAGTGTAAAGAAAGTTGAATCACAGGGGATGGACAGAAAATAGCCTGCTGGAGAACGCTGCGTGTGTTTTCACCGAGTGCATCGCTCAGTCCTGCAGTGTTACTCTGTCCAGCTCCACGAATTAAGTCTCAACTGAGGTTACATTTAGATGACTGGAGGTCAAAGCTGCCTCCATTGTTACAGTTGCCCCTGCTACACACACACACACACACACACACACACACACACACACACACACACACACACACACACACACACACACACATCCGAGGCTGCATCTCTAGCAGGCGTAGAGAACCGGAGACAAAACAACAGCAGAGATGAAGACGCACATTGTCACAGTTGGAGGGTGGAAACCCACTGACAGGGCGAGAGCGCGTGGAGCTGACATTTTTCTTTACCCATCACTGATGTGAGGCTGATGAATATGCGAGAGGGTGTAGCACATTCACAGCCTGGGTCCTATCAATTACTGCAGCGAGAGTGTGGAAGAGAGATTTTACACAAACTGCTACTCTTTCCAGCTTTGTTTAGACTAAATCCCACATGTAAATGTACGTCTGTCTATAAAAATATGACTCCAGTGTAAAGATAAGAGCTCTTTTTTTGAATGAAAAGCACCTCTTGTATCTCTTTTGGAATTGTGACAAATATGCGTGTTATGAGAGGTCGCTGCCAGCTTTGACTGAGGCAGAAACATCTCAACAATGTCAAATATTTCTGTCTCTTATTCATCCCTTTACCTTCTTATTTCACGGTGTTTGTGTTACACTTTCAAGCTGCTGCTACGATAACTTCAGCCCTCAGTTGTCCCTTTTTGTAATTAATAAAGCTTACTATTCTACTGCACAGCCCAAAAACAGTCCCAATCACCACCATCCCCCAAAACACATTTCTGAGATTAGAGCATAGATTGGATCCTATGATGGATGGTGAAGTAGCCTCAGCGCATAAATAAACTAATGAGCGACGTGGCTGGGGGCCAGTACTTTATCAGCATTGTGTTGTGGCTGGAATTCAGCCCCTCTGTCCTGTCTCGACTTGCCTGCTCACTGTTTACTCTCGGAGGCCAAGCAGTCAGTCCCCGCAGCCGCTCAAAGGCGCGACTGTGCCTCTGAGAGAAGGCGGCAGAATTAAAACTCACCCATATGCAGCAGCTAATGAGCGCGGCTCCGCATCGAGACGCGCGTCGCTTTGACGCACAAGCGGACATCCGGCGTGGTTCATTTAAATCAAGTTGCATGCTTAAAAGGTGCACAATAATAATAATAATAATAATAATAATAAAGGTTTATATCTTTTTTTAACCTCCAATCGCGTGGCAGAATCATTGTTTAAACGTATTAATATTAGGGGAAATAGCGATATATTAATCTCAGTATTTGTTGGATTTTTAAATTAAATGCTTGGTTTTGCATTTTCACACGCGAACAATAGCGCCATTCTGCTGTCATCCCATCTCACACCCTGGCAGCCAGGCTGAAGGTTATTACTGCGTCCAGAGCTCTTCTACTGGGACTCGAAACGCCGACTCCGAACAGCTGAGTCACTGTTTCAGGCTTCAGAGCATCAAAGCTCTGGGAGAGATTGTGAACTGCGCGGTTCAGGTATTTGGAGAAGGAAGAGAGGAAGGAGGGAATGGCGGTTGTGCCTGAGTGTTGACTCGAAAGTAGAAATATAACACTTCATAAGCAAAGTGTGGAGAGGCTGCGAGATTATTCTCCTCTGTGCCAAAGCTGTCGTTGTTGTTATATCTACTAGCAGGTGGGGGCGGGAGGGGAGGGGGGCTGTGGCGCGTGTGTTTGGGAGGAGGGGGAGGTCGCTATTATTGGATCCGGCCTCACCAGGTGAGCTGAGAAGCCGACATCCCCCCCTGCTCCTCTGGCTCTCCTGTCCTGCCCGGCGCTGCCAAGGTGACCTTCCACGGAGAGAGGGAGGAAGGTGCTGACAGAAACATCTCTGCTTATGAACCGCGGTTTGCTTCTCTCCTCTGGAAAGGTGCGCTGCCAGGGGAGTCTCCCTCCCGCAGCAGCTACCAGGGAAAACACCGGGGCCAGAAACATGTTATCCCAAGCACCGGATGTCTCCGGTTAAAGCATGAAGAGTGGAGAAACAGAATGAGCTGTGCGTAATTTCTCCACAAAGCAGTTGCCAAGGTGTTTACCTGTTACCCGCTTGTATCTCTCTCTCACACTGGCACGCACTAGTACGCATGTCTCCAGCCCCTGCCCCCCATGCCCACCCTCCTACCTGCTGACAGGTCCCCCTTGTGCGCCACGACGCGCAGCGTGTTCATGGCACGATTGCAGAACGTCACCCAGCAGCCGCAGCAGTCGCCAGAAACTAAATAAGAAGGTTTACATCGCGCCAGATTTTTTTTAATTTATTTATTTTTTATTACCACAGCGTTTGATGCTGCAGATGAGTTGTTGAAATATTCCAAAGCAAAAAATAAACCTTTAAATCCACGCATGAGTCATTTTTAATTTTCTCCAGATAACTTTTTATTTGATTAATTTTGTTGTCCAAACAGCTGAAATTATGGAAAACTTGAAGAACCGCTGAAGAGTCACCCTTAACTCCAGTGGGAAAAAAATGTTACTTTGATGCTCCTTTTTTTTTTTTGGCAAGTCCTTCATGTACCATTTTTTCTGAGAAAATGATTCATTTTCAGGCTAAAACCTCTAAATGTGGCCTGTGCGTCAAATAAAAAAGCTGTTTATATTATTAATATTATATATTATAAGTATGGCATCGCAATAGTTGTAATACAAGATTTGTTTGGTGTGTGTATGGAGGTGTGTGTTTGTGTGTGTGTTTGTATGGGGGGGCACTTGAAGTAACTCACGTCACAGTAATTACGTCGGTGATCCTTATGGTCGCTCGGAAAGGGAGAGTATCGCATTATGTTTGACGCGGGGGCCTCAGTCGGGCTCTGAAACCGGATCTCAAGACTTCATCTCCCCCAACACGAGCCTCCACAAGCAGCATCATCTGGCCCCGATGCTCCATATCTCAGAGCTCAAAACTTTAAAATCTCCAACTCGCTGCTTCTGTCCACGGAGCGAAGAAAAACTGACCTGAATCACAGTTTGAGATAGTTTCTTTCTCTTCGTGCGCGTGAGGTCAATTTGAACGCTTTAAGCACGAGGGCATATTGTTATAGATATGTTTAATCATCACAAGTTATATGACCACTACAAGACGGATGCCCAAGAGCCTGAAGCTGTGCGCTTTAATTCAGAATCTCGTTTTTCAGACTTAATGGAACTAATAACATAACACTTAATCACGTTACTTTCACTCTCCTCTCTCTCCTTTGCATTTCAAATTTTTTTATCTGCTGTGTCTTGGGGTTAAACAAATGAAACGAGCCGTTCCCCTCCTCCTCCTCCTCCTCCTCCTCCTCCTCTTCCTCCTCTCCTCTCTGTGAAACCTCAGAGGAGAGCAGACCAAACGTTACTTAGCCTGAACGCAGAGAGGCTGCAGATAATGAGAGCCTGGTTGCATTAAATGGACAAACAGCAATCCGACATCTTTTGACCCCTCGATGCTCCTCTCGGCTCCATTGATCATCCCCCCTTATGAGATAATGCAATTACAAACATCAATAAGGAGCTGCGAGGGGAATCATTATGTGGTGACAGTGATAAATGATGCTGCAGAAAATAGCGGGCTCCTCTCAAACAATCCGTGCGCCCAAGGGGCTTTTGAGGGCCGGGGCCCCGTCGCCAAGGAGACAGATGACATCCAAAATGGCCCCCGCTCAACAGTCCTCCTCTCTTCTCTTTCTCTCTCTCCCTCTTTCTCCCCACCAACAGATTTTTGGTTTTTTTTTCTGCCTCCTTCTTTTGTTTCGCAACCAGCTGCCGCGCGACCTTTGAAGGTGGAGTTTTGGGGGGTTTGGAAAGTTGGTCCTTTTTAGGGCTACTGTTTAATTCCTGTATGTGTGGATATTGACTTCATACTGTAGCTCAGATGCAGACATGTCATCTCGGCCACATGTGTATTTCCTTTGTAATGATTTTCGCTTCGGAAACTATGGAAATCGATTGGTTGAGTATTGTTTTGCTGCGCGCTCACGTCAAATATTTAGAATTTCTTCCCCCTTTTTCTCCTCAAGTTGCATCTTGTAGTTATGAAGCCTGAAGGTGTAGGCCGAGTGGAGGCCGGTTTAGTTCATCTACATAATCTGCGCATTTTATGGCCTACATTTAACTCCTAGCTCTCTGGAGGAGAATAACATAAAATAAAATATATATATTCATATAGCGCTTCGATTTGTGTTCAGTCAGTTTTACGCATGGCCTGCCCTGCCACCTTCATTTGATTAGATTTTTTTTTTTTTTAAAGCTAGTCAACTCTGAACTGAAACCTGCAGTGCGCCATGAGTTAGAAATAAAATATCAGCATTAATACAAGACAAAAATAATGGAGAACATATGTATATGTCAACATTTAAAGTGCAGAAATCCTGAAATAAAGACGATCAGTATCACCTCAAATTTCCACTCCACACACATTCAGAGGAACACTTTCACTTTAACTTAACGGCCCCGGCGTTCTGCAACCGCTGACAAACCGGTGATTTTAATTAATAAGCCTACACACGTTATTGCCGCTGAAATCTGTCACGGCTTGTAGTGTCACAGAGAACACGAGGCGCACGGTTGCTCGTCCAAGTTCCTGCTTCAGCCATAAAGGCGCATAAATATCTGCGTTGTTGTGGGAGGAAGACAGGCCTGTCCGGGCACCTCCACTGCTCTGGAACACATTTCTGCTCCATTCATTACTCTGACAGTTCACTCCGCGGTCAGTGTGTGTGTGTGTGTGTGTGTGTGTGTGTGTGTGTGTGTGTGTGTGTGTGTGTGTGTGTGTGTGTGTGAGAGAGAGAGAGTGACAGAGAGGGGTGGGTAGGCCGACCAACATCATGAACTTCAAATTACGTTTTGACTTTTAGCTTTTGAAATTAGCTCAAGTCAAACCTCAAACATTCTCGTGTAAACAAGAAACTTTTAAGCTGCAGAAGACACAAACAGTCAAAAGCCACATTCACACCTCAGCAGAAATAGATCAGCTGTGACAAAATAAAAAGGTCCTTAAACACGCAACAGCACGTCAAATTTTATACTTCTGATAAAATAGATAAGTTGCACTAGCTGCTCTTAAATATCAATAAATGCATAATCAATTATTATTATTATTCAACCATGAACTGAGTCTTGTTTGTCTTTTAAAAGACTTTTAAAATGTGACTGAGGTGACTTTCAAGAATCTAACTGAACCAAATCTCTTTCTTGACCTGAAATAACTTGTCTTCTTTTAACACAATGGCGTCTGTTTAAAGAAAAAAAATGAAAACAAGAATTATGTCACCTGACGGAAAAATTAGGAAAATTATTTAAAGAAAAATGAGGGGTGTTATATTAAATATAGGAGAAAAGAAGACATAAAAATCAATTTCTTTTGAATTTATTTCTGCAGAGCGCTGTTTTGTTGCAGCTACACTCTCTCTGAATCTCCTCTAAGGGTTCTCACTGTTCTAAAACTTCCAAACGCGCTGTTGTGTAGTTTATGTCCGTGCGTAAAAGGAGAGGTGCTGCTGTGCGCCATCTCCAAACGTCCCTGGCCCGGACAGTTACCAGGCCTCCCTAAAGAGGGCAGTCAAGCATGGGCTTTCTCCTCTGTCTCCACAGATCCCAGCGGCCACAGGCTCAGGAATTCACATTTCACAGCCTCGGATTTTCCAGCCATGGTGGAGAGGCGAAGCAATTAAAACGTCGCCTGGGTTTTTTAAGAGCGCGGCTTTTTTTTTCCCTTCTTCTTCTTTAGTGTAAATAGCATTCACCTCGGCAAAGGCAGTAAAAACACAATAGTTGCGCGCAGGAGAGATAGAGAGGGAGAAGGGGAGAGTATTGATTTACACGCGCATATTGTTATGGATAAAACAGACCTTCTCTTGTTCGCTGGTTGGAAAAAAGCAAGACACTGACTTTGGGATTCAGGGCTGCTCTCCGAAATGTATCAATTAGACAAAACTCGCTCGGCTCTTCTCCTCTCGCCTCCTCAGTCGGCTCAGTCCCTGCCTCCTGAAGTGCAGTGTATCCCGGAGACAACATCGGCTGCAGCGCGCCGGGCTTCAAGCGGAGCCCTTTGACTGCGGGCAACAAGGCGTGAGGGAGAACTAATCTTCCCATTTACATGTTTGTAGCAATTTTACCTAAATGAATTTTAATGCTAAATGAAGGATAATTCGCTTTCTTGCGGAGCCCCTCTTCCCTCGCTTCTCCTCTCATGTGTGAGAAAATTACAGCATAACGCATGCATTAGCTGCACATTATCCACAGCAATGGGAGGACGGTTGACTTAAGTGCATGTTTCTTTAAGTATAAATGGGCCTCTGCTGTCTTCAATGGGCATTTGTCGACATGAAAACATGTTTGTGCCCAATTTAGCTTCACACAATCACTTGCGGGGTTATTCGCTTTTTGTTCCAATTATTATGAATATGTGTGTTTACATGTGTCACATCTGCATGTAGGAAGATAATGTGAGACTAGTTATGAGTTCTGTTATTTGAACAAAAAGTATTTATTTACAACACAGATGTACATATATACCCTTCAAAGTAAAAGCATAAGAAACATGACTCGTCTTCAAAGGAATCTTAAAGATGTGCGTAATACATGTTTGAAGCAATGGATAATGGATGCATTGATAACCCACACAAGCACGTATGCACACACACTCGCACACACACGTTCCCCTTCACAGGCATACTGCCACACACACAGTGACGTTTACATTCTCTCCTGTCTGTTGATCAGCATTACATCATCTGGTTAAATCAAAATGAATGGACTGTGGCATAAATGGTGTTTTCCCACAGCCTCTGCCTCTCCCTGTTATCAGGCCGCATCAAACGCTGAGGGGAAGAGAACCCATTGACCATACCAGCGCTCGGCCTTGTGACATAAAACACATCAATAGGACACTGGAATAGACTTTCGGAGGCCCTCAGTCACAGACACACATGGAGAAAAACAGAAAACAACATGTTTGTGGGACACACACACTTGCAGTTTCCCATCCACAGTGAATTTTTTTTAGATTGTTTGTGAGCATTAACTGACGCTCTGTACCATGTTTGTTAGCCTGTCACGATGTTAGCCATGTTGACACCTACATTATGTGTCTGTCGTCATGTGAACAGAGTATGAAGTGAAAAACTGGACAATCGGATTAAAAACTTGTACATCCAAAATGTTAGCTTCTCAGAAACGGCGTTTAGCTCGATGTCACCATGTTTGGAGTTCATCCAATGAGTTATAAGAGAGTTCCATGACCCCAGATAGCCCGAGAATTTTTTAACCCAACAAAAACTTTGCACCAGGAAAGGAAAATATAATCAACTGATATGAAAATGTAAATAAAAACCACCAAAATTGGAGTTACAAGGTGTAGACACAGCAACAGTAAAACAAATCAGTTGCACCCTGCATGTTCGTGGATGGGATGTGTGTACTGCATGTCAAAAAAACAGGACATCTGAATCGCCATCAAACTCTTACCATCCAAAAAAAAGGAATGCGAGAAATGACAGACTGATCGAATTATCCGTGTATTCCCTTTTTTTTTTTTTTTTTCCTTTCAAAAATTCATTTTGATCCAATGGAGGGAGGGGGCAGGAAGTCAAATTTGATGGAGAGACGGCACACACATAGTGTGGAAAGAAATCAGAAAAAAAGAGAAAAAAGTTCACATCCTTTTTTTAAAAAAATCTATTAGAAACAACATAATATGCAGAACAATACAATAGCATTTACAATACTTAAATTCCCAGTTCATGTGAGAGTCCAGCATAATTTTACAACAGTATACAGTATATTTTCTTTCTCCACTCGCTTCCCAAACTAGGGGTTGATATAGTTATACTTTTAATTTCTTTTCTCTTGCTTTCCCTCCTTCCATGTTTCAATCCACTATATTTTTTTAAAGGGCACCTCTTTTGCTTTGTTAGTGTCCTGTCAGATACAGACATTGGCTTCTCCTCGGTCCAATTCCATCGTCCCAAAGAGTGGAGTGCTCTTCACAGGAAGTCTCTTTTGTTTGCCAAAGAGTCTAATATATATCACCAGGTGCTGCATTCGCCAAAGGTACAGGCAAAGGACACAGTGTGTCTCTCGTGTGTCATCTACGCTCGCAATCGCAATCACTTTTAATGGAGGAATCCATATGAACCTAGTGGGCAGTGGCAAGGGGGCAAAGTCTAGTGCCCACCGGAGAAGAATCAGGGGTCTGCCGGGACAGAGGGTCATCTGGGTTGGACGCGGTTTGATCTTCTGTGCGTCACCGTCGCTGGATACGTAGACGAGGATCGTAGGCAGCCATGGAAGGTTTCCATGTCGCAGATGTCAGTCGAATAAAATGTAGCTGGGTCTTGGCGGAGGACAGAGGGGTTTGCTGTTGGTTGGTGTCATCTGGAAGTCGAGGAGTCCCGTTCCCAAGCTCCGTAGCCCTCTGTGAGACAGGTGATCCCCTGGTTTGCCCTGCAGTTCTGAGGAAAGAGGACATGAAAATGGTTAATCGCTGATCGCATTTGCTCAGATAAATGAGACAGTTTGTTTGGAAAGCTGGTTGGAGTCTGCTGTGAGGATTTAAAGTTTCTACTCAGACGCTATCACTGCTGTCACGTGGAAGCCTTTAACTTCAATCCGGGAATTACACCGTCCCCTATGGGCTGAAACCCACTCAGAGTCAACTGACGCAGAGACAACAAGGTTCCACCTGGCAGCGGTGATATGTCACTTTGGTCACTGCATGACGTGGAGCAATTAAACAACTTGTGTATGCGCAGAGTCATGCAAATATTATTAAGCTCTGAGCAAGTTGCATATTGTCTCCACCGCCGGGGCAGAAAGCATTTAACAAAAAAAAACTGTTGAATGAGTTAGATGTCATTAATCATTCATTAAATACGACAATAGATCACACTAGACTTCAGAAAGCAGACTCTCGTGTTACATTTTCTGGCCGACAGCACATGAACATGGCTGATAAGACCCTGCAGGAGCAGTATAGTATGTTGCAACTGCTGCAAACCCAACACTGAGCTAATCTGGGTCAAAATACAGACCCAAGCCTGCCCTTCACTAAGACTGTGTGGATGTATGAGAGAGAGAGAGAGCATTGGAGGGTTTAGTGAGTTAATCCTACACCCTCAGTAATGCTACTTTAACAGTAGGAGAAGACTTAGAGACCAAACACACACGATCGACTTGAAGTGATACCGAGGTCCGGGACTTAACATTTCCAGGATAATCTGTTTAACTGGACTACAAGGAAACTTAAAATTAGCCTTTGATTTATCTTTTGATCATTTACAGTCAGCATTTTAAACTATTTCAGGTCAGTATTAAAGTGACGTACAATTCATTCAAGTGTGATAGAAGATCCAAAAGTCCCGCCCCCTTAAACTGATGCCGCCTGCTGCATCAAACCTCCTCATGCAATGAAAAATGATGTAAAGAAATCCATCTTCGCCCTCCTCTCTCCCTTACGTTCCTCTCTTTAAAGCCAACAATAGCCGCCATCCATCTCCGCAGGTGGAAAGTCACCGCCGAGGAACCGCGGCCATTGTTGTCAGTAGCAAAGAGGAGAGGTGAGGCTCGCGGCCGCCCGTCACCTGAGAGCGCCCGGTGCCCGTCCACGCGTTCGCCACACACACACGAGAGGGCCACTACAGGCGACACAAAGGCAGGCAGGGAAAAGGACAAAGAGGTGCAGCGGGAGGACAGCAGGAGGAGTGACTCATTTGTCATTCGCCTCATCCATCAGTTTTCAGCGGACCACTGAGGAGAATAGGTGCGACTTGCACAAGAGAAGGGTGAACTATTATGTGAGCTACGCAAGCTTCAATTACCTTCCTTTCAGTGAGTGAGGTGGTGGGGTTACATATCTTTCTGGACCTAATGGCATCAAACCTGTGACCTTTCTATTGTGGGACGTAACCTGTGGCACTTTAACAAGCCAAGTCATTAGCGATATGCTAGCTTAAATGCAGTGCGGACCATGTTCTTGCTTATAGCAAAGACCCAGTGAATTTCCATGGAAGAAGCTAAGTTTACTGCAGTTAAAGTTACGGAAACAAAACTTCAGCTGGCAGCCCGAGAAGCAGAAGTCACTATTTGACTGACAAGTGACGTAACAGCAGATAGAAAAGCCATTTCCAACTGAAAATGTCCCAAAATGAAGACAAAACAATGGGGAATCTGTCGGATTGTTACTTTAAGTTGCTTGCTTTTGCGTTTGTAAGCGTGTTTAACGAGAGCATCCTGACCACTGAAGTAAATCCACGTCCTCATAAACGCTGTGCGTGCTTGAAAGAGCGCACATTGCTAATAAGGTTTTTCACTTAATAAGCCAATCAATACATTGAGCCGTAGGCCTCCTTTCTTAGACTCCAAGGGGGATTCCAGAGGGGCCAAATCAACAGGGACACACATTCACATGGACAATACGAGGGGGCACGAAATCCCCATCGGGACCCGTTTTTTTTCCAATGTTCGTTAATAGCAAAAGTTCATCCACCAGAAAGAGAAGTTGAGGGTGGGGGTGACGGTGGGAGGGTGCGTGGTAGTGGGGGGGGGGAGGCGAGGGGAGGGATCTTGACCCCTCAGCAGAAGGTTAACAAATTTGTGCTTAATGATTGGAGCGGTGAATCCTGGGACAAAGGGTCTCCAGCCGAGACTGGCAGCAAAGGGGTTACAGGCAGCGCTCACTCAAGCGTTCCACCCGACATTTTGGGAAAAGCTGAGAGCGGCGGCGGCGGCCAGAAAAAATTCCATACGCTCTGCGCCATAATTAATTCCTCCACCCTCTGATAACTATTGTCCTGAAGCTGAAAATTACAGTTTTCAGGGGCCACCCCCGGCTAATTTCGTGGAAGAGGGAGAGCAGGAGAGAGGAAGAAGGGAGAGGGGGTAAGGGTCATCCGAGAGTCATTCTCGCCGCTATCAAAGGCTCGGCTCGCTTCTGCTTCACTTGCTGGGCTTCATCTCTGCTGACAGGTGTATTGTTTCACAAGGGGATATAAGCTCTGTAATCATCATTGGGTGGAAAGCATAACGCTTTTCACTAAGCAGGACTAATTGGCTTTAGTTTTAACTAATGTTGCAGTGTGACTGCTAGGCACACCTTCTGTATCGAGCCTCAGCAGTCCTCAGCACAATAACCGCTCAATTTAGCCCCGCGGTAACAAAACCTCAACTCTGCTAATGAAAATTGCTTATAAAATATAATGAACTTGTGCTCTCTTAATCAAATAAGATAACCGTTTCCCCCCCTCCCGTAATAACCTATTAATTTAATTGGTCATGAAAGAATATAACACATCACTTACATTTAATTGACCTAGAAAGGAAAGTAGCAGTATTTGACAGAGACAAGCTAGCAGCTAGCCGTGGCTAGCTAATGAAGCTGTAAAGAAACGACTAGTCTTGAGGAAGAGGAGACATATTTCTGTCACCATCTCTCTCCCGGCTTCTCCCTCCTCCCCCTCTCCCTCTTTCCTCCCTCTACCCCTCCCTCTTGTCGTTTACGCTCTCTCGCTCGCCATCTCTTCATCCGCCCCTCCCTCTTTCTGTCTACCCCTCTCTCTCTCTCTCTCTCTCTCTGTCTTTTTTCTTCCGCTGTCTACTCGTCTTCTCTGTGCTTTGCCCGTCTCGCAGAGGATTCCTCTGGTGGCCCAATTACGAGATTCAGCAGGCAAATTGAGGCTGTTTAAAGCAAGGTCTGCTGGGAAGGCTAGCAGCTGCTGGAAAGAGGCAGCTTGGACACAGTGAACCAGCCCTCATGTTTACACACTCGCACACATAAACACACACACACACACACACACACCTCATTCTGAAGGCACGGGCTTTCTATTACCATGTCTCCCTGCATTTCAGACCTGAGAGATGCCATTCCGTGTGAGACTTTCTGTCTTTGCTTTGGTCGTGGACATTTGTGACTGAAATAAGGGCGGCATATTTTCATCGTGGCACGCACACACACGCACGCACATTCTGCGGAGGGTTAATGGTCTCTATTTTTGTAAACTGAATAAGTCAAATCCATTGGTCACACCTCTGGTGATGGCATATTTAATTTGGATCTAGTCAATTAGGCCCAGCTAAGCTCCATACCCTGCTGGCTACCTCCTCCATTTTGCACTAGTTTGTGTCCCCTCCCTGTGCCAGGAGTAATCCTATTACCATACACACACATGCACATACACACACACACACACACACACACATTTGTATGCACCCACACATGGGCAAATGCATGTATTTCACATATGAATGTACATGGTACACACACACAGCCTTAAAGGTATATACACACACACACACACACACACACACACACACACACACACACACACACACGTGTACATGTACAAACACAAACAAACATTAATTCTCACACACATACTAAACAATGATGGTTCACCACGGTTGGACCCATAGCCACTTTATACACACTGTGCACTGTGACAACACCAAGCCTGTATACATCCAGAATTATGTGGGAGTCTATTTGGCCCTGGGGCGAGAGGGAGGGAGGGGGGAGAGGAGGTGAGAGAAAGAGAGAGAGAGGCAGAGAATTAAAGAAAAACAGAAAAAAAAGGTGTTTGTGTGAAAGAGATAGAGGAGGAGAATTGACAGTGAGAAAAACCACAAAGAGGGGGTGAGACAGAGCGAGCATTAGTATGACAGAGAGAGAGAGAGAGAGAGCGGTTGGGGGTGGGGGGGCTCCTCTAGCTGGTTAGAGTGTGTATTAATGTGGCTCATGCATCAACAGCAACCCGGCAGATTTATGACACTTAAGGGGCGCTCACTTCTCTCTCTCTCTCCCTCTCCTTGCACCAGCGACGACTGCTTACATTTTTGCCAATCAGTCTGTTGCCATGGTAACGTCCTACCTGCCCCCCCC
>JBBMOE010000038.1:4195505-4262735 GCA_037975065.1 Chaetodon trifasciatus
CACACACACACACACACACACACACACACGATAGAATACGTGCACCAAACCTGCACACAATAATTCAATAATTTAATTTCTTGACGATTCCCAAGTCACACACGCTCAAACATTCATAGCGTGTTGCTCTCATTGATTATCATCAATAACTGCTATTTGTATATTTCATGAATGTGTGAGCATGAATATGTTCAAACTGTCCGTTTCTGTCTTCCCTGTCTGACTCTCTTTCTTCCTTCTCATCTTTCCTCTCCTCCCTCATATGAAGGATGTTTAGTCCTGTGGCTGTTGGATATGCGAAGCGAGCGCAACAGCTACACGCACGCACGCACACATTACACACACTAAGAGTTACAAGGTTGTGATCAAAGGCTCTTATCGCCGGGGCGAGGGTGGGACAGTGAGAGAGAGTAACAGAGAAAAATGAGCCTGGGAAGAACAAGAGCGAGCTTGTGAGAAAAAACAAAGAAACTAATGAATCCAAAAAAATCGGAGTTTGGAGAGGAGCCATTTGCAACATCTAAAACTTCCATAAGTGAAAACTTCCCAATTAATTTGTCGTACAAACTGCCACACATCTCGTTATATGAACACTTTAAAGTGCAACCTAGATGCAGATCCACACCTCCTGGTCTGCAGCAGACATACGCATGAATAATTCATATCCGAGACCTTCATTCAGAATATTGTTGACACGCCTGTGCTGATCGGGAGAGTGAATGAAATCGGTCAGGCCGTGCGTGTCCGCGTGTACTTACATCCCCCTTTGTGTTGCGATTGGTCGAACTGAGGCTGGGCTACATGTAGTGCCACTGACCTTCCATGCCCATGTTCATGCCCATTCCACCCATTGGTCCTGAGAAACACAGAGGGAGTGAATTTAAATGTAAAGCCATGATAAAGACAGGCGTCTGCAGCCTGACTGAAGTTATTTAAATGACAGTTTATTCAAATGCTAATGATTTTATTGTTATTACAAACAACAAAATGTTTGCAAACTGAGGTAAACACCAGAGATGGCTTTCCTGCTCAACTAACTTGACAGACAGCATAGCAGAGGAGAGTCGTGGCTTAAATCTGGAAGGGTGAGGTGTGGTGAGGGGGAGGGGGGGGGTTAAGTAGCCTGGCAGTTTATCCAAACCTGCTGACTTTGAGTGGAGGGTGAGATAGGGTTAGAGACTTGAGAGAATCCCAGAAAACAGGGGATAGAGGAGGAGGAGAGGAGCTTAAGGACAAACTCTGGGATTAGACCTGATGGCGTGAGAGAGAGGGACTGAGAGCGAGGGAGTGGGAGTGAGGAAGGAGGAGGTTGTGTAATGTGATTGACCACACCTGTTCTGGTTTGTGTGTGGAGGGAGGGGGGAGGTAGCAGTGTATCTGTGCAGTGTGTGTCTTTATGTCAGCGTTCGAGGGCGCACGTACTGCCCAGCTTACACCCCAGCCACCACGCCGCGACCATATAGCTTCTGCTAAGTGCTTGTGTGCGAGAAATGACGGGAAGCGCGGCGGTAGAATAAACCACCAACATGGCGGATACTGTATGAAACACCTCGAGATGCTGACGGAAGATGAGAGGGGAGAGCAAAAGGGGTGAGAAAGCAGCTGATGCAAGAGGGGGGAAAAATGGAGGGCAAAGGCAGGAAATGGGCTAACAAGGAGCAAGGAAGGAAAGGAGAAAGAGCGAGGGAGGAAAGAAAGGAACAGACACGCAGAGAAAGCCTTACCAGGTGGTCTGATTCCCATGTGCTGCTGGCCGTCCATGACGAAGCCCCCCATCGGCTGGCCATCTGGATTGTAGGGAGCTCCTTGACTTACTGTGGATGGAGGAGGAGACAGAGGGAGGGAGGGATGGAGGGATCGGAGGGAGGGGACGGAGTGGTCAATTAGTGCTTTTAATTAAGGCTCAGTGGCCGAAGCGGGATCATCTGCTGGCCGGTGCACGCACAGGGAGCCGCCGTTGTCTTTCAACGTCACTCTGCTCCGTGTCTGTCCAGCCGGCTCTGCACTGTAAGCCCCTGGTAGACTTTAATGCGTCTAAATGCTCTAATAGGGATCGGACTGAGAGAGTTCAACACACACTGCAGTACACTTAAGACAAACGAGGACTTTTGTTTTAAAATGAGATGGGAGCCATCTGGAAGAGGTGACAACGGCCGTCACAGAACGACTGATAGGAAACCAATAAAACACACGACTGGAGTCCTCGTGCGGATGAAATCCTTTTTATTTCACCCCTTAGCATGCAGCCTTTTCTCTTTTTAAGTAGCTTTAAAGTTGTTAAAATCATCTTGTATAGCAACACTGCTGCTATGTAATGCAGAAGTGGGAAAGAACTTGCTACTTAAATAAAACATCATGACTTGTTCTGAAGAAAAAAACGGCACTTTGGCACTTAACGCTGCCATGTTTATGACTTTTAACATAATTACTGCTCCTATAAATGTGTGATTATACATAATCCAGAGAATGAAATGAGCTGCAGGCTGATGCTCTGATCCTTTTTCCTTTGTGTCAACATTAAGTCATTCTTGCTGAGAGGCCTCAGAATCTGCTCCTACCTAAATGCTTTATCTAATAAATACTGCCTATGACCGAGCAGCGATGATAAGTGAAACCTGATAGGGTTCCTGTGCTTTGCTCGCCTCCATTGTTCTGCTCTCATAGAAATCCACTTACCTTCGATTCAGGCTGTTTGGGGGTCAGTCAAGCAAAAGCAAGAACTCAGCCCCACTGAATGCCTTTGAACTTTACTGCGCCCCTAATGCCACCCTGACCTCTGACCCCTATTACAGGTAATAAAGTTTACGGCAGTCCAAACCAAGCCATGCACCAGGGGGACCGCTCACTTGCTCCCCTCGCTCCCTAAAACAGCCGCAAATAGGATTGAGGGGGGAGTTTAAAAGGAGTGGGGGGGGTAAAAACAGGTCTGGAGCCAAAAAGCCAAACAACGGTCACCCAAAAAAAGAAACGGGTGTAGCTCTCTTTATGTTTTGGTTTGAGCCGGGGAGGAAGGGTCGAGTGTTTTCTCTCCTTTGCCTGGTTGGCAAAAGGGGGGAGGAAGGGGTTAAGAGCAGACTTTACTGGGAACACAGCTAGTGTTGTTTACGGGCTAAGAAAAATAAATCCACTCATCGTTAACTCGTTTTCAGCCAAATTATTATATTGGATAATTAATAAATAGTTTCTCACCCCAAATAGCACGTCAAAGTTGATTAATGGTTGCTGTTAATGTTGTAACATTTTGGTTCTTCATTTTAGTGGTCAGTCACTGAAGGGGAAAGCCCCTGGAGGTTTTGGGCATTCCTGTATTTACCAGCTGAGGGGCCTCCGGGTGCATGTGTGGACAGCTTTCGCCTGCGCGACTTGAATACAGTAACTATAGGAGACTTGCCTGCACGGTTTGACTGGTCGATCATGGGCTGGACTATTCTCCTCCTGGCGTTAATGAACCTGGAGAAAGAGGAAGAGGATGGATGGAAAGAGGGAGGAGGTGGAGGAAGGAGACACAGAAACAACGTCAGTGTGTTTCTCAAAACAAGATCAGGCAAAAATTGCTGACTAAGACCATGAAAATCTTGGCACACAGCACGAAAACAAACACATTGCCAAACCCGCCTCTTTTTAGCTAACCATAACAGTGATATGGAGAAATTATTCTCCTCTAAGCAACCCTGAGCCCCGGTAAAGCCACAGCAAAAGTCACATCTTAACAGCCTTAACAACCGAGGCGGTTGTCTCTCAAAACGCAGAAGTCCACGACTTGTACAAACTTGCACCGCCGCAGCTTATACACAGTCACATCGGCCCGAACACTGGGGTCTTTGTGGGGCGAGGCTTAACCGGGATTTTCTCTCTGCCTGTTTGAAACATGTCGACCCATCTCGCTTTGTTGGAGACATTCCACCTCGCGACGAGCTGAGAGTGCTGACTGTTTAACACACTTGGCTCGGAGCGCGGCAGTGTGGGAAGTGTTGCTGACAGAAACATGTCACGTTGCCACTGGTGAGAGGCATTGTTTTGGGTGATACTCCGTGAAGACAGGTGACCACGTGTTACTCCGTGACGGCGGGAGCTTTTTTTAGCGTGTGTGTTTTCACAGGAGCTGGATTTGGTGCATGCAGCCGTGGACAAACCCCTTTACCCTGTGACCTCCTATAAAAGCACACGGTCTGACCATTTATTGTGCGCACGCACACACACACTGTTACTCATATTCAAATCTGCTACTCATTTTCAGCTACACACACACTTAATCTCTCTCCTTCTCCTACCTCCATTCACACACATTCGCGCCCTCGCACACCCACACAGGCGGCGCTCTGGCCTTGCTCAGCCTAACCCCTTGCGAAATGACCCTTTGACCTGTAATGACCCCAAAGAGAGAGGGCTCTTGGGATTTCTGACTTGATTTATGTGTTCCTGCTGTTGCCCCACCGGACACTTCTATTTCATCTCTAAAAGGAGGCGCATTAGCCGAACTTTAAGGAAACAATAGTCGTGCAGCGCCTCTGAAGCTGGAAAAAGGAGCGTTTAGGAGATCTAAGAAAGGAGAGGAGGAGGAGCAGAAACAAAGGGACACTAGCTGGTGCATCTGTTTGACCCATGATTAGTGAATGGAACCCTCTTGCTTTATATCTCTTTAATATTCCCTCCCAAACTGCTTTATGGTGCGCCTCCCTTTTTTTTTCTGCCCGCTATCTCTCCTGTATCACCTTCTAAAGACAGAGCTGCAGGGAAGTGAGGAGACAAAGAGTGGCAGAGACAGATAGCAGGAGAAGGGGAGAATGATTAGCAGCCTGACTGTTTCCCTGCATTGTTTTTGTATAATTGCTCTGTTATATCTTGTAAGCCGCTTTAGGAAAATTGTTAATTTTTGACAGGGGTGCCGGCGGTGCTCTCTGTGAGGTGAAACGATCTGAGAAACACAAAAAAAAAAAAAAAAAGAGCCGGGGATGTTGTCAGCCTTTGAGATTGATGCTTTGGCGTCTTAATTCTCTATTTGTTAAAGACGTAAAGTAACATAAAGTATGTTGAAGTGGAATTTGGGGCGCGAGAGAGAAACAGGGAGAGCTGGGGAGGAATGCAAGAATGCACTGACATGGCAGAGCACCATCAAATGAGGGAACGTCTGGAGTTTTATCACCAACACCCCCTCCCTCCCTTCCTCCCTTGCTACCCTGTTTTGCTGGGGGAGATATGAGAGGAGGACTGAGGGAGCGAGGAGGGTTGAGGAGGCCTGAGCATTCCTCTAACTCTCCTCTCCTATCTTCTCCTCTCCTCTCCTCTCCTCTTCAGGCTCTTTATAGAAGGACGAGGTCAACTCGAGGCCAGCGCTGGCTAACTGTTGACCTCTCCTTCTCTTCACCTCCTTCCCTCCTTGTCTTTCGTTGCAGTCTCCTCGCCTTCCTCTTTCTCACTTTGCTCCTCCGGTGCAAAACGTGGCTCCTTCTATCTCCCTCAGAAAAACACTGATGCAACAAAGGAGATTGTTTTGGCAATAGGTGTGTGCTACTAAGAAAGCCAGGCATTTGTTCCTGGTATAATGCGGATCAGGGAGGAATGAAATGGACTTGTAACTCGATGTGACCTCCCAGAAATATGGCACCAGTGCTTATTTACTCTAAGGATTAAATAGACTATGTATCAGTCAAGTAATAATCCTACTATCACTGCTGCTGCTGCTGCTGCTGCTACCAGACCTACAAGTGCTGCTAATGTTGCTACAACTACAGTGACTCTGCTTCTCTGTATCTGTTTCCTTCTCCTGCTCACTCCCTCCTTATCATTCCTTCCCTGTATGGTGGAAACTGACGGTCCACCTCCCAGCAACAAACCCACACTCTAACCCAGCAAGCCCCCCTCCTCCTCGCAAAAACTCTCGCCGGTTTCCTGTCCCCGTCGTCCCCATATCTGAGGCCAGATGCACCATGGGGGCTGGAACAAAGGATAAAATGCCTCTCATAATAGCGGCCAGGGGAACGGAGCGATGGAGAGCGGGAGAATGGGAGTGAAGGAGGAGTGAGAGAGCGGGGGGGGGGTGGAGAAAAAGGCAAGGGGCTCTGGTCTGCAAACCAGACACTCTTGCTGTGACCGTTAATAAGCTGACGGAGAGAACGGCTGTGCGAGAGGGAGAGGCAGGAGTGAGGGAGAGAAAACGGAGGGAATCCAGAGGGAGGAAATAAGGAAGGGAAAGACTCGGAAAGAGATAAAGAGCGATGGAGAGACGGAGAGGAAAGAGAGAAAGGGAGAGAAGAAAAAAGCGGAGGTCCTCTATTAGGGGGAGTGAGGCTTCACCTTTGCACGACCCCTGGGTGCTATAGGGCCAGTGTTTATGGCCTGTTCATTCCCCTGCCTGCCATCACAACACAATGAGCTGCACTATTCAGCTCCGCTCAGTGCAACAATAGCTGAGCTATTTTGGCGTGACACACCACTGGTGGTACGCCTAAAGTTGGGCGAAAACACCAAAAGAAAAAGCAGGAGGAAGGAAAGTGACTTGAAATAAAATTTGGCCTTGTGCAGCTCAGGAGATCCAGCGTGGTGCAAACACTGCCAGAGGTTTGAGCCTGACTCCCACCGTGGGAACACATGCTTGACATATGCATGCACCCGTGGTACAGTGGATCAAAAATGTCGGCCACATGTTACGCCACAACTGAAGGCTCTTAAACGTCACATGAGGAAACTGGGTGAATTTTATTCTTTGTTGTTCTGCCTCCAATCTATTTCTCCTTCTGAGATTGCTAATGTCTGGATTAATCCTCCCGCCCCTCTCCCTCCTTCTCTGGAAAGAGTGGAACTGATTGCGACGGCGTCTGCCAAGCCCTTGCTAATGTCCTATTCTCATTACACCCGAGACGCGCACACACACACACACACACACACACACACATGCACACACACTCTGAGCTGAGGCAGCCGCACACAGGTGTACACGAAGCACACGTGAAATGCCCAATTAAAAGCAAGAAATTGTCTTTTTCATCAGCTGCCTTTGTTGCGTGACCAATTAGGGGATAATTTAATAACGAGCAGTGGAAAGATGCAGATTGGATATACAAAAGGTTACTCTGCAAGCTCGTTGATTTAAATTCATGTGGAGTTCTCAGTTTCTGTGGCACACATTCTCACACGCACGCACATCTCCCGAGCCTCCTACCAATATTATATTAGTAACATGAGACACACTGAAACACACACATGTGCGCATATACACACGTCCTCTGCACTCACTACCAATATTACATTAGTAATCTGAGAGAATGTGCGCGCACACGCACAGGCCTGCACGCACCTCGCGTATAGACACGGCTGGATATTCCAGCATCGCACACACGCGTGTCAGGATCCGGCAGTGGGTTTCAGTGCGCGCCGACATGGGTTTACATGCATATTCAAATCTGAGAGCCTCTTAAAATAACTGTATAACCACACAGTCCTCCTGACTGCCAATCAGCGTGATTTAAAAGCACTGGAAAGAAAGCGAGCCCTGACGGGTAGAATCATATAGCTTATCATCAGGTTGTCACTGCGCGGCTGGCATCGATCGTCTGCTGCAACCACAATTAATGCCGTGCCCATACATCCTTCCTACTCGCGCATACACACACACACATTCATGCAAACTAAACCACTGGTCTCTTATTTTAACTGAATTAATTCTGTTTATTCTCTTACATGATTATTATTAACAAAAACTACAGGCAAGCAGCTGGTTCACACTTGCGCACCCACACAAGATACAGTCACCAGTCATAAACCACAAGATCATACAGCATGTTGGAGCTAACGCTTTAACCATACACCCCATTTCAATTCTTATATCTCATCTTGTATCCCTGCAGAACTTTATTATCCCATCCTCTGTCCCAGCACATCTCCATCTTCTTAAGTAAGTAGTTATTTTATTACAGGCTCACACATGATCTCATGAGCAGCAGGGGGTGGCAGCGCATTTGTGCACATGTAGCCGCATACTGTACGTGTGTATATGTATGTGAGCGTACTGCACGTGGGCGTGTGAGGGAATTACAGTTATGAGTTTCTCCCCTTGTTCTCCTCCGTTGACGAGTTAACTCATAAATCTCCTCCTTCTCTTATCCTCACATATCTCCCTCCCTCCCTCTCTTTCTCTCCTCCTCAGTGTCGTTCATAGGTCAGATGCTCGGATTAGATGCTCCAGATTAGTTTAAATAAACTCGGCTGCTGGCAGAACTCTATTTGCAACACACACACACAAATCCAGTTAAGAGAGGGGAACATGGGGGATGGATTGTGCAAAAAAGAGGCTGCAACTGTCTATAAGAAAGCCATACCTGACTCGATTGTGCAAAAAAGACTGTATGGTCCTTAATTTGCCTATGCAGCTTTCAACACGTACAAACACCTTCATGCACACACAGTTACAAATGTACTCAAGGCACTCATCCTGCTACATGTGCTCACTTGCCAACGAGTAGCATCCATCTGACTGTTTTCCCTCAAAGCTGCCCAGACCAAATGGCTGCAAAGAGCTACGTGCCGTAGGTCCTTAACACTCACACAAACACACACCCTGCTCAGTCCCATGATCCTCTCTGTTTCTCAACCTCATTCTATAGGAAAAGCTCTGTGGAAAAGGTGTGGTGCCTTACCTATTATAGAGGGGCTCGCTGTGACACTGTGAGCGCACATGCATGTTCACACATGCAGACACAGAAAAACACACATGCACGCACACACATTGGATGGTAAGGTAAGGTTGGAGTGAGGTCATGCAGGAGTCACATGACCGAGTCTGAGTGCTGCAGCTAGGCTGTTATTAGACAGGAGGCCTGTGTTTTGAGTCAGCAATACATATACGTCTTTATTGGCAGGCAAATAGTTTCTGAACCATCTCCAGTTGCATGCATAGCTATGCACAGACACACAGACACGCAGTGCATGCTGGTCCGCTCCAGCTCCTAATGACATGAGCTGGATTAGTCGGATTCAGTGCCTCATATGGAGGGAAACATAAGAAAAACAGTGTGAAATTTAAAAGGAGCTTTAGACTGAGAGCAGCCATGGGGTCACTTAATCCCCATTACTGCACACACATAAAATACAAGTATGTAAGCACACACATACGGAGACACACACACACACTGTTGCTCCACTACCCAAGAGCCCAGTGTCCATTAAGAGAGCCATGAATCCACCACTAAAGCTGGTTTTACAGAGTGGAGCAACAGGCTGGGTAGCCACACACACACACACACACAAACTGGAGAAGAGCTCAGTGTGTGCGTGTGTTTAGTGTGTGTGTCCATGACAACCAGGTGCCTCCCAGAGTTATAGAGAGGAAACGTTGGCCACTTGAAAAACATACATGAACTCATTGGCTCTGACTGGGCCGGCTTTGCAACACTCACTGACTTCTAAACAAGACTCGTCTAAAGGCAAAAATATAAACAGAGGGTGGGAGAGAGAGAGAGGGGTGAGAGAGAGAGAGAGAGAGAGGGGTGAGAGAGAGAGAGAGAGAGGGAGAGAGAGGGAGAAAAGGAAGTTCTCAGTGCAAGAGACAAAGGAGAAGAAAAAACAAAGAACTACAGGCAGAGAATAAGACATCAGAAGGGACGTGTCACATGCGACCTCCTCCACTCTCTTTATCTCTGTTCCTGCTTCCCTTCACACACATTCAGACAGCCTTGGACTCACTCAGCCACTCATCCATCAATGCCAGGCACAGGGTATGGCTTGAAGCCTGGCTTTACCCAGAAACAACATGGCTGCCCTGCGCTGCCCACTCCACAGACACAGCCATGGACAGAGTCTGTGTCCTTTAGCCTTCGGGCTCAGATCAAAACGTATGTGTGTGTGTGTGTGTGTGTGTGTGTGCGTGTGTGTGCATGAGATACTGCGCGTTGCTCTATGTGTATGTGCTCGTGATGAAGCTCTGCGCTCTCCTTGTGGGGTTTCTGTGGGATCTTGCAAATGTATGTGCATGTAAATACTTGCAGGATGTATGTTTCCATTTAGCACATACGCAAACAAACACTGAAACTTCGCCACCGAGAACAAAATCTCAGTTTATATACACACACGCACAAGCTGAGTCATGTTTCCATCACTTTTGGGGATATTACATAGACTTACATTCACTTCCTGGAGACTGACAATAACCTTAACCACTGACCCAGCTGTTTCCCAACTGGGGACACGGCTTTTGTCCTTGAACAAGCCGTCTCCAGTTAACTGGTCTTTAGCCTTGAAATCTGTCCCAGAAAGAAGCCCATGTCAGAAACACACACACACACACACACACACACACGATGACCAGTGTCACACAGAGCGAGTATTGCTGACAGGGCTTGCAGTGGCGACTGCTGCAAACACACAGTGGTTGACCTAAATCCCCCCATACTGCCCGTGTCATATCCTGCCTGTGCGCGTGTCACTTCTCCCCACTGGCTCACAGCAGCGTTCGCTACGGGGATCCCTCTGACTGCCCAGAAACGAGCGAAGGCAGCTTCGGGCGGCTGACATCCGCAGTCAGCAAACACCAAAGGAGTGGAAGTGAGGAGAAGAGGGTCACTCTGAGGGAAGCCTGATGGGATAATATCTGTTCTCCTCTTCAGAGAGTGAATATGTGCTCAGGATTTCAGAACAATCCCTGCTTTGGTTTGTCTCATCAGCGGCGGCTAACAGTCGCAACATGTGCCACCAGAAGCAGTTTGTTAGCCTCATTATTTTATGCTTTGTCTGCAAATCCTTCACACAGAACCAACACTTATCTTAATTGCATGAAATCAATCCAGTCGTCTGCCTGTTAATTGTGGGAGTAGGTGTCCTATTTTTCCTAGATATTTAATTTTGGCACAAAACGCTTGCGCCGTGTCCCCGCTGATTCACTTCCCAACAGCTTTTGATCAACACAAGAAAACATCAGCGTGAGAACAACAACTGAGTGATGGCGGGCGAGTACGACAGCGACCATGTGTGCTTCCACACAGGCCCCGGCATTCACGTTCTGCCGCCTTTCATGTTTTGGACGCCCCCCCCCCACCCTCCCCTCCACGACTACAAAAGAAGGTTGAAAAGCAAGGGAGAGGAGTGAGGAGAAAAGAGGAGGGAATAAAAAAGACTGAGAGAGAGGCGAATGAAGAGAAATGCAGGTTTGGCCTCGGGCGGCGTGCTGTGATGTAAGAGAAACAGAGAGAGAGAGAGAGAGAGAGAGGAAGAAAGAGGGAGGACGGGGGGAGGAGCGATGGTGTTGAGTTCACAGTGTGTCTTTGCACATGGACACCTATATGTGTATGAGCACACACGCACGTCCACACACACTCCTGTTGACATAATACAGCAAAGACAGGGTCGTGTCTGCACAGATTCCTGTAAAGGGCTATTGGTAGCAACAGACTTCAAACTGAGATGTGAAAATATTGCTTTTGAAATGGTTTTCACATTTTGACTCTAAAAGTGTTGAAATCTGAGGGTGAGGTCATATCGAGGGAAACGTGTGTGCTCATGTGTGTGTGTGGTATTTGCTGTAATGTCAGGGAGTTTCAGGCTGAAGCAACTTGACAGAACTGCAGTGTATGAAACAGGCTCTAGGGCATTGACTGAAACTGGGCCTGCTAATTCCAAAACACACATGCACACACGCACACACGCACACACACACACACACACACACACACACACACACACACACACACACACACACACACCTCAGAAGCCTTTCTGCGAACAAGTTCCAGCATCTCTCTCTCTGGCCTGTCAACATACTGAACCATGCAACTCATCTCACTCTACGTGTTTGTGTCTCGCATGTCTTTTAAAGGGTAATTCTGATTTTTTACAATATAACAACTTGGGTCTTATTAACAGTGATAACACTGTATTCACCAAAATAACACCAAACACCTGCAAGTCTTTTCTTTCTTATGCTTTTTTTGGTCTTACTAGCTTTGCCAGATGCAATCAGAACATCATATTGGTTGCTAAGCTAACAGTTGAGCCAGATTTTGTGATTCCTCACTGCACAGGAAAAGTGCCTGCACAGCCATAACAAGTACGATAGGTCAAAGTTGAATCAGGGTTTTGTTCTAGAGACTTAACCGAGGAGTCCCTTTAAAACCTGTGTTCCTTAACTGCCAAACAACAATGGCCAACCCTTAGAAAACGGGTTAAAAAAGGGAATTATGCTTTCATTTTCTTCACAAAAACAGTGAGTTCTTCTTCTCCATCCATGTTTCCAAGTTCCCTTTCTGTCACCCCACCCCACATCTCATTCCTCCCCCTCCCCTCAACTCTTCCTCTCCTCCGTTCTCCCTCTGCTCGTCCTTTCTGAAACCCGATAAGCGGCGTATATGTACACGCCACGCCGCTCCTTCCTAAGTAGCCTTCCTCAACGTCCGTCCATTCTGCCCTCTTAAATACTGCCTCACTCGCTCTCCTTCTCCCTCCCTCGCTCTCTCCCTGTCTATGCTTTTAAGACGTTCGTAAAAGGAGGTCTTATTGACAAAACAATCGCTCGGCGAGGCTTAAACACTGCCTTTAAAGGGGCATTATTAAATTGCAGGCAGGAAGGGGAGGGGCAGCCAACAAGGGAAACCTGATGACCTCGCCATCGATTTTTACATCACCGGAGCGTTAGGAGAACTTAGCAGAGAGATACTGACTGTAGCCAGAGAAAGAGAAAGTAGAGAGACATTTTATATGTTACGCTTTGAGCTTTTAGCTGATGCACGACTCAGAGTGGTTTACAATGTGTGAGCAGGTAAAGGGTTGTGTTCAAGGACATTCAGATAATGTGGCTGTTGATAGACCTCAATCTGGAACAAACTGGTTACATTTCTGATCCGATTACTGCTCGATTTCTTTCTTCACTGATCCACATATTTCCTAAAATCACTTCATGCGTATTTACTTCAGGACATGTCACAGTGACAGGTGACAACGTCTAAGAATGAGCAGCAGTGAACACAGCACCGTTATCTGCTCATGTGGAAAGCAGAGAGATGCACTTCTGGTCCGGGGGTATATTTATTTAAGGTAACAAACTTTTTAAAGGGTTTGTTTGGGGAGAAATGCTTTTGAAGTTTTAATTGGCATAATTGCACTACAAATAAATGCCTGAAAGATTTGTTTGATTTGAAGCAGAGATGATATATTTTGCTTCAGGCTGTGTAATTTTGTCGTCACTCACCGCTCCTACAGGGGCCTGTGAGGGACAGCAGGTGAGAAAGTTTCACCGCTCAATGAAAGTAAATCAAACCAAAATGTTTGACTAGTTCTGTTGGAATAAAAATATTTTTGTACACATGACTGTCGCTCACATGTGCTGTTTGCACAAATACAAATATGGATGAGTAAACTTCTGCTTTTGTGTGTTTAACTTATTACTGAGGGTTTTACAGAGTTATTTTCCTGATATATCAATATCTTTAATGTGCATGAATCTACCAAGATAGCTTTGGCACATTTGTTGTTTGTGTAATTGGAAAACAGTTGAGCATTTAACTGTGTGAGCATAAGTGTGTGAGTAAGTGTGTGTGTGTGTGTGTTTGTGTCATGCGCTGACTCGTTTTCGGAGTGTGTGTGTGGAAACAATACACTCATTCACTGTGTGCACACGTCTCAGGTCTGAGGCCTTGTTTCCATCTGACTGTCAAGTGAATTTGAAGTGAGCTTTGAAATGTCAAGAAGAAGAAGAAGAAGAAGAAGAAGAAGAAGAAGAAGAAGAAGAAGAAGAAGAAGAAGAAGAAGCTGTCCAAGTATCTGTCTTAAGGTGTGTACAGTATGTGTGTACATTCCCAACATATAATTCTGCTGTGTAAATGTGCACATGCATTACCCCACACCCATACGCACACACACACCCACCCACACACACACACACACACACACACATGTTCTCCATTCAAATTGAGATTCCCTGGTGCAGCGTATTTCTGCCAATAATTCATGAGTGATCTGCGCCCCTTGCCGGCCTTTAGCATTTTTATTTAATCTGCTGAGCCCAACCGCGTGCTCACTCATCAATAATACACACCGACATGTGTGTTAACACATCTATGGTGTGTGTAAGTGCGTGAGAGAGAGAGAGAGAGAGTATGTGGGTGTATGAGACATAGTGTGTGAGCTGTGTGTATTAGCCAGAGGAAGGGAGCGTGTGTGTTCCATGCTGGATCATGTGACAGGATTGCGCCGTGCGTTTTATTTGTCAGCTGCACGTTTGTCATCGCGAGGTCTTTCCCTGTTGGGACAACAAGCATGGATGACCTGCAGTTCATCTGCGGCCATTCGACGTGAATCCAGCGGCGATGGTGTGAGCGCCGCAGTACGACCGTGAAACACACGCCCGCTAAGTGTTTGATGCTTCCTGAAGTCCTCTTTGGCTTGATGTCACAGTTGTAGACCTGATTTGGTTCAAGTGAATGCGTGAGAGGATGTGTGTGCGCGTGTGTGTGCGCGTGCGCGTGCGGAAGAATTTACACAAGCGCGCATTTATGTGTGTGAGTTCACGAACAGCGCCGACAAACACGCTCACAGCTTGGGAAATTGACTTCACCAAATCAGTGGGTCAGGAGGTAACATCACCGGGGGTTGCTATGGAGACACCCAATGACGGGGCTTCCCAACCAGCACAACAACACGCCTGCGAAATGGCAGTTCCCCTAACGTAACCTCTCTCTCTTTCTGTCTGAGGTTGTCTCTCCGTCTATCTGTCTGTCATCTTTTTTCTCCACCTCTCTTCACTCTCCTTTTCCCCTCGTTTCGTTGTCTTTATATCTCCGTCAGTCCGTCCTCTCACTTCATTGTTTTCCTCCTCAATCAGCTACAATGTACTGCTCGCTCTCTCAAACAGCCGTGCATGGAAATATGCCTCTGGACAAGCGCACACACACAAACACACACACACACACACTTGTATACAATGAAATGTGAGGGGGCAGCGAGATCCCAGCATGGAGGGTTTAACAGCTAATACCCCTTAGATTAACCACCCCCGGTTCCCCTCTCTTACACGCACACACACACACAACATCTTCCACAAACCAAGATTAACCTCCCACGATTTACACAGTGTGTGTTGGTCATGCACAAATACACACACACACACACACACACACCTTAAGGGTGTGTTGCTATCCCCCTACCAATAAAAACAACAAACAGAATGAGAGCACACAGTCAGCCTTAAGTGACCAAGCTACTGTTCATGTGACTCTCCCTCCCTCTCTCTCTCTCTCTCTCTCTTTCACACACGCACACACACACACACACACGCACACACACATACACACACACACACACACACACAGAGCTTGGCTTTATCTCAGCTGTAAGAATTGATCCCCCATGGATTTCAGAGGGGTCACGTGATTTGATAACCTCTACAGGATTCCCTCTGGTCAGGAGGCCTTTTTCTGCCTCTGTGTGTGTGTGTGTGTGTGTGTGTTTTTGTGTGTGCGTGCATTATTTTTGGCCCGGTATAAAATGAATTCTCCATAGACTGATACACCATACCCTAATCTAACGTCTGTCTGTCTCTGAGGTCTGAGATTGAACAATGGCTGGGAATAATGTTAACATCATTAGACTGCTGGTAATGGGGATTTATCATGTCTCATCTCTTTCTCTCCCTCTCTCCTTATCTTTCTCTCTTTCTCTTCATCTATTTTTCACTCCGTCTGGCTCTTTAACTCTCTCTCTCCTTCTGCAGCTTCAGCCTTCCTGCAGTCTCCACTTTCATGCCCGTACCTAGCAACTGACTGATACTTTCAAGGATTATTTTAAGGGCTGCTCAGATCAAACACCCTCTGCCTGGACCCTGCCTCAATTACCCAGACTCCAGCCCCTTTAATTAGACATGGCTAATAACACTAAGCATGTGCTGATAGCCATCTCTCTGATAAGACTAGCCGCGCAAGGACACAGGGCTCCTTTCTACCTTTTACAGTGCAACCTAAGGTTAAAACGGCTAGTTAGCAACTTATTTTATGGCGTGGGCCAGTCACGCTTGTGCCCAATTAACAGGCCAGTTGGCACTTACAGAGCATTAATTTGCAAAGGCCAGATAGCAATGGGGCTGCACACTTCTAAGCTAGGCTCCTTGCTAACAAGGACAACTTAAAATGCTAAATGCATTATGAAAAAGTGCTAAATAATAATGTAAAAAGGGATAAATGGTCAGTGGACACCCAACAAAATGACTTCTAACTGGATAATCAGCAGCTGCTGCCATCAATCAATCAATTATTTCATTTCTTAGTTTAAGTTTACAGTGTTGCTCGTACACTTTGGCACCGTCCACATGGCTAACTGTCTCTGGCTAGTTTCAAGGATAATTCAGTGCATGAAGCGGGAATAAATTTTTAAATTGTTAGCAAGAGAGAATAAATGTTGAATGAGACGTTCACTGCCTAATTAAAACAAATGTTAATCACAGTAAAAGGTGCTACAAAAAGCCACAAACCCCAAAATAAGTTAGCCAAAGTAAAACCCTATAATTAGTCTCAGAGCTACCACTTTTTCAGCAATCATTCTTGTATAACTGGGAAAACATCCAATAAAATCATCCAACTTGCATGTTGGATGATTTTATTGGATGTTTTCAGATGGTAGTTTGACTCTTAATTAACATGGATGCTCATGTTTGAGCTGAGTTGGGCTGTTGGTTTGGAAAATCACTCCAGGCCATATCTCTTTAGATGGATTGATCTAGGTGAGGATGACTCGGTAAGTGGTGTGTGTGTGTTTCTGTGTGTGTGTGTAGGATGAAAATAGGGGTGGAGTGGAGGCATTAATTCCGATCATTAAGAACTTGGATAGCCTGGAGGCACAAACCCCTCAAATCGACTTCATGTAAACTCTGAGATGACTTACCAGTTGTTCACTTGTAGGATGGTGAGGCCTGTGTCTTGCGCCAGCTGTTTCTTCTGTTCTTCTGACGGGTAGGGATGCTGCGGGAGGGAAAAGAAAACATCTATGAGAAAAGGCTGACCGCAAATTGTTTAATGAAGCTTCTTGTTGTTGGAAAAAAGTGTTTGATTTGCCTTTTAGTAAAGAAAGAGTTGTTGCGGGGCACAGGTTACACACACAGAACCATACAGCGTAATGAGAGGTAGAAAATGAGATGTGTGCTCATGCCCATTGGCGCGTAGGTGTCAGTATGTGCCTGCCTGTGTCTGGATGTATACTGTAAGTATGTGTGAGCGTGTGCACGCTAACGTGCCGATCTCCCCCCGATCATTAATGGAATATGAAATCTTGTAATTAATGGCAGCCAAAAAGGCAAGCCAATTAGAAAGTTAAGTGAAGTGGAGAACCAGCTCTGGTAATTAGGCAGCCTCTTACACAAATATATTCGCGTCAACGGCCCCCCTTTCACCCCGCTGCATATGTAATCAGCGAGCGGGGAATATGTAACGTTAACCCGACGGAATAGAGACAAGAGAATGTAAAATCGTACGTCTTCACTGCTGCTGTTTGCTTTTATATGTGCTGCCGGTGGTACGATAACGTGGCTCTTTTAAGTTTGCTGTATTCATTTTTGCAGTTTAACCGCGCTGATTGTAAGAAACAGGAAGTACAGGAAGACTTATGGGCTTCATCCTGTTGAGTGCCAGCGCAACACAGGAACAGGAACTTCTTACAAACGCTACGTATTTAATCGAATTTCCAATCTTTGAACTCTTAGATATCAAAATATCTGCCATATCTTCTTCAGCTTCATCACCTTGACAGAGCAGGCTGACACTTTTTGGGGGAATCGCACTGATGCATGATAAATGACCTTACTACCTCTCTTATTTTATATTTTTCTGAAGACTCCGGATCGATGCACGACAAACAACGGCTGGACTGTGAGAAACAACCCAAACTGACTTCAAGCCTGGTGATTAAATCTAAACTACTGACTGCAGCCTGTCCCGGAGAAGCCAGCTGAGAACAGTTAAAGTCGAGCCACCTGTTTAAATATATAGAATGAATAAATTGGATAAATGTGAACTCGGGGAGTGTGTTGATTTATATTAGAGTGTGTGTGGGGGGATCACAGTTGCACGGAGGCTTGTTCGTGGAGGACAATGTGCCGTTCATGACGGAGACAAGACATGGACTGTGCTGAACACCATAGGCAGGCCATAAAAGAGGAGGAGAGGAGGGAGGCGCAGGGAGGTGGAGGAGAGAATAGATTGTTGAAGCATGAACTGGAAACTACATAATTTCCAAAATGCTATGTTTACATTTAGGTAAGGCATAACTCATGAAAGAGGACTAGACGGTCCAACCAGGTGTGTGAACTATAGCGCTCAGTGATTTTCTATCATATTACAGCAAAACTGAAAGGCGTACTTTGTTAGCTGACGTGCTGTTTGTCTGTTTAGGCCTCAGCAAAGAGCTCTGCTTACAGCACAGCGGTTGCCACACACAAAAATTTAACCAGTAATGAAATCAATACCAAAAATTCCCCGACATCATTTTTTTTTTTCTTGGCAAATTCACAACAAACTGAGAGAGCGGCTGCATGTGTGTCCTCACTGTTCAGCACCAGCACATCGTTTTCAGTGGCAGTAACTCTCCGGTCTTATGGCGACCAACGGTAGGCGCCACAGATATGGCTACTGTATAATATATAGAGGATGTCTAACAAGAACACACACAAACACACACACTCACACACAAACACACACAGAGACACTTAATAGTCAATCAGACGTGCAAAATCAGTGCGGCGCCAGCGTTTTCATTTTTTCATTACAGTTTTTTCAGTGCATAATGAACAGGATTGTGTTTAATGCTGGGACGACCCAGCAGAGAGAGAGAGGAGACTGATTTTTTCCCAGCCTTCCCTCGTCCATGTGATTGGTTGTGGGGAATGGGAACACAAGGAGGCTAATTTCATGCGCCAAGTTATAATTGCATTGTCGCCTCTGGCCAAATTTGTGTCCACTTCTTTTCTGCAACCATTTTTGAGTGCCTTTTTGTGTGTGTGTGCGCGTGTGTGCGCACACCAATGCATGTGAACTGTCTGTCCATTCATATACTGTGTGTGTGTATGTGTGTGTGTAAGTATCCACCCCCATACTCTAGACTGATCAGATAGAATCAGAATTAAAATAGCTGTAAATCTGGGGCGCCGCTCGCCTGCCCACATGTGTGGAAAGTGAGAAAACATTGTTCTTAAGGGCTTGTGTCATCTGATGTCTTGACGCATTGACTGCTTCACATATAGACGCCACTCTCTCTCACACACACACGCACTCATATAAAGACACATTAAAGCTAATCATGTGAACAATATGTCTTTTAAGGCTTTCTTCTCCGCAAACGAAGCTGATAGAACTTGAAAAGATCAGCGTGTCCATTCTATGTGTGCTGTAGATCTGTGGAAGCAGGAGTGTTTGCCTCGTGATTTTGGGGCGGGTGGGGGCCATGCCAGGGGCCACAATATAGCACAAATACACCCTGTTTCAGTGCTTCCCTCCCTTTAGCTCCCCAGCACGCACACACACGCACGCACACACACAGACAGCTATGCACAACTAGTCACACACACACACACAGACACGCACACAATCTCAATCACAGAAAGCAGCACTGGGAGAAAAATGTGGTTGGTGGCCTGAGTGTGCGCTGTTGAACACACACTCTGCCAGCACTGGAATGTCAGTATATTCACTCAAGTATGGAAAAAAGTATAATTTTGAGGCTCTTGTACTTATAATATGATTAAAGGTTACAGAACAAACTACCCGATAGCAGAATGAGCTCCATCAGCTACAATATGAGAATGCTGTTTACACATTAATGCATCAGTGATAATAATATGATTACACAACACTGGCAGGGATGATTTCGTGGCATCGTGAGTTCTTTTACTTTTCATACTTTAAGCACATTTTGCTGATGGCACGACTTTTACTTAGGAAACTTGTGTGTGCAGGACTTTTGCTACGTCTACCTTAAGTAAAGGATCTGAAAACGTCTTCCACCGCCTCTTCCTGCTTCTAATACTACCTCCAAAGTGCCAGAGTTTTCAAGTACAAAATAACAGACTCTTAATGGAAGCGTTACCAGGCAAAGATGGCCCGAAAGCCAAAACATCAAAACAGTTTTTGTCCTCCTTTTTTCTAAACCGCCAAATTAGCTCCTATCTGTCAAAACACTGTGATTTAGCTTCTCGCTGAGCAACAAGTCGCCCAGTTTTAATATTGTCTGTGAGTGATTCTGGTGTCTTAACGGCCTTTGGCTGTGGTTCAGCGGGTTGAGAGAGAGAGAGAGAGGGGAGAGAGAGAAAGGCCTTTAGTGAGAAAAGCAATAACATGTTCTTTAAAAGAGCAGATGGAAAGTTTCTGCGCATCCTTCCCTCCCTTCCCTCTTCCCTCCGCCTATCTTAATGATATGTCTTCTCCAAATATACAACTCCTTTCATGAGAATTTCCACCCTGCTCGCCGCTCTCTGCTGGGCTCTGAGCATGTGGGTGCCAGGAGGGGTGTGTGTTTTCGCTTCTCTCTTCTGTGTGTCTTATCAATCCCAGTGTGTGTGTGCGTGCGTGCATGTCCATTTGAGTCAAAGCTTTTCGCTCGAGTGTGTTCATATTAGCAATCTCTGACATTAGAGTGTGTGTGTTTGAGCCACTGAGCTTGCTGGGCCTACGAGTAAGTTCAGCTGTGCGTGGTCGTGTGTGTGTGTGTGTTTGCATGCAGATGTCTGTGTGGGTGAGTAACAGAGCATCAGTAACATCCCCTCCCTGTCTGACCGTCTTCCTCTCTGACCCCCTCAGACAAGAACAAGAGGGGGATAGACAGACAGAGAGAAGAAAGAAAGAAAGGAAGAGGGAAGAAGGAGGCAGAGGAGGAGACATGGAAATTGATATCTGGAGCCCCAGGGGTTTAAGGAAGAGATAAGAGCATAAATATTCCTCAAGACCCTGCTTTACTCCCTTTGTCCCACGCCTAACCCTGGAGAAAACTATTCTAGGCAGAGCAGCCGAAAAAATGTCAGTTACCAGCGCCACAAAAACCGTCATCAGTAATCAGATTACAGCTGTATATAAAAATTGTATACTCCATAAAATTTAAATTTTGGAAGTTATACCGCACACTCGCTGCACTGTTATGATTCCGATTTCCTGTTCTGCTTTTCCATTTACGTCTGAGAAACCTGACGCTAGAAGTTCGCTCGGCGCCGCCCTCGAGGTCACTTTGACAAGACACACGGCGACTGTGCAGACAGATCCATTAACCTTTAGAGGACGAACTGCGCAAACAAAATCTTAATCTCATCAGCGGGAGCAATACGGCACCAAAACTTCCACGGAAGTGAAAAAGTACTTCTTAAAGGTCGTGCCTGCCTTCCGACGTGTAAGCCGTGTAAAGCCTCACCTCAGTCTACGGCAGCAATGAGCGAAGGAAGGAAAAAGAGAAGAACAAGAGTCTGAGTCACTCTTTCGTCGGGGATGCTCCAATTCACCACGAGGGGAGGGCTATTTCACAAACGTCTTTTATCTCGCTGCAGTTCTCCCTTCTCTTCATCTCGCCTTCTCAGCAAAGCCAGTTGTCTCTGCCGCTCTGTCTCTCGCCGTCTTCCCCTCACTGCTCCAAACACTTTGGGTTTTTACTTTTAATTTGGTGTTGACTCAAAAAAAAGCTCTCCACCCTTTAAAAACAATACGAACGTTGACAAAACACTATGAATATGACAGCAAAATTCAACCTTTACATGTTTCTGTTTCAGCTTAGTTTACTTTGTTAACTAAGTGATACAAAAGAAAATCAGTGTCAACAATCAAACATGCATTTTAAAGCATTTTACTGTTACATCTATTAATCTAATGTGGGTGATTCCACCCTTGTTAACCAATTCAGCGCAGCCTCAGTCCTCTCAGTCCTTCTTTAGGCATTAGCACGATGGCGTTATCGCTGCATATATTTCTATTTAAAGCTGTGCTTCCAAAGCCTCTGTGCATCCCATTAAAAAGGCTTGACACGCCACATTAGCTTTATAAAAGTGCTACGATGAAACAGGATGGAGGGAGGCATAAGAGAGAGGAGAATCATATGTTGTCGCGGTCATGTGATGTCTCTCCAAAAGGGGCCGTGACACTGCACAATCTGTGGATAACAGACATGGGTCAGTGGTATTTTGAGATAGCTTACTTTACCACCAGATGGTTGGGGTTTGCCACAGGGCATAAGGATGCCAGTAAATGCAATGAATCACAGTAAACAACTTCTTAATACGCAACAATTTATTTTTGTGTAGCTTTCTGTTAAAAATTATTTCCATTGAGTCACTTACAAAAGACGTTTAACTGTCCTGACACAGTAAACCCCCACGACCCGAAACATCGGGCAGGTCACGGCAACATTGTGCGTGGTTACTGACTCGCATGTACCCGTTGAGGTACAAGTGAAAAGCCTTGACTCGGCCAGGTCTGCTCCCCTCACTGCTCCCAGGTCAAATCTCTGTGGAAACCGAGCTGCCCATCAGGAATGCCTGACGGCTAATCCGGGGGCCTTTTTGGCTAGAAGGGCATCAGAGTATCATACCAAACTGTCTCACACACACACACACACACACACACACACACACGAACACACACAGTTTACTGGAAGTGTAGCCTTGCTGCTGCCAGACATATGAGATTACCTTAAATATTTGGGGAGGCAAGCACATTGTTATGCTAACAACAAATGCCCAGAACCGTGAGCACAAGCAGACTTTAAAACAAGCGTTCCAAACTATAAGTCTGTTGCATCTCATACAACAAGCTTCCAGTTTCAAAAATTTCTTGCTCATTCAGTGGAAGTTTCATCCTCTGTGTGTGCGCTCACGCTGCGCTGTGAACGCCACGCCATTTCAAATTCCTTTCTGTGTAGGTGGCATCGACTGACATCCCTTTGACTTCATTAGGGAGCAGGGACCCAGCAACAAAGCTGGCTCTGGGAGAAAGGGGGGATTAAAGAAAAAAAGAAAAGAGAGTGAGAGCGAACAAAACAACAACAGAAAAAAAACAAAGCACCCCTAACCTAATTTCCTCTGATTCGGGCTGCTCCGATGCAAAATAACAAAACAGAGCAAAAACAGATCTTTTGAGAGACTCAAAATGAACCAACTACAGGATGAGAGTTTCAGAGTGCCCCCTCTAATGTCAACACCCCCCGTCTCAGTGCTGTAGCCTAATACGGAAAAAAAGCAGAAACAGCCTCGTTTATGGCGTCGGACTACAGTAAACCGACTCAAAGCTTGTAGCATGAATAATTCACCACCATTTTTTTTTTGTGTTCGAAACCTCGATATATGCACCAGAAATGAAGAACCCCCCCCCCAGACTGTTTTTGTCATCAAATCTCTCCATCTCTTCTGGAGATAAAGAAAAAAACAGATGTTCTTGGGCTTTTCGTTCATTAATGAGCATTTTCTCTCCCAAAAAAACAGCTTTTGTTGATTTAGGGAAATCTCGCAGCGCTCTTGCCTATGGGAGTGAGATAAATCTAGCTGGCTGGTGAAGCAAAGGGTGAAAAGTATGTCATTAAAGCTCTTGAACAAAGTGGATTAGACAATGTACAGCATTACCAGCTTCTCCACTGAGATAATTGATGATTAGCATCATTCATCCCTTTTCTAAGGGCACACAACATAATGCAGCCACTGCTGTAGCTGTTCCTGCCGTGCTGAAGGGTGTGAATAATGATCCGTGTGCTTTACAGTTGGGTGGGTCTCTAGCCTTATGTGTATACTGAAGCTTATGGCGTGTATGCACATGATCAAGTCTCAGGTCTTAACAAAGTGCTGTATTGTGCTTAACACAGAACGTAAAGGGTGAGGTCTGTTGATACTGGGGGAGAGCATCTTATATTGTGTGCTGTCTGTACTCTCCTTTCACTAAGAGTGAGGGCGTGCTTCATTAGTCCTCCCTATTCCAGCTCAGGGGAGGCTAAATTTATTAAGGGGGCCGGATGTTGCACAACACCTGCTGCTGTGCTTCCCTCTGTGCAATAAAGGGAAGGGGGTGCAGCATGCTAGCTAGTGCTAGTGGTAAGCGCTGCTCGTTGGACTGAGGCTGATGAGCTGGGGCTAATTCAGGGGGTGATTATGTAGTTTGCTGGACCACTAAACCTCTTTAAGCCCGTAATTACTGCCTATTTGAGCGAGGGGAGGCACTCCAAAGCAATCGGTACTTGCACCAAGCGGCGCAGTGAACGGCAGCCACAGCTGGAGGTGGGCTGCCTCAGGGCTGCCTGGGATGGAGGGGTGTGTAAATGGGGAGTAGGAGGGATCCACAAAGCCTCAACCCAGTCAGGTACCACTGAAAGCTGAGAGAAAACAGCGGGATGCCCCTCAGAGCACCAGCATGCTAGCTCCGAGCCACAGTGCTCGGAGCTAGCATTCTAGCAGTGATCTCTAAGCTGAAAAACAAATGTTCTCTTGTTACGCACAGCTACAACATACATTACAGAGGGCCGCAGAGAAGCAAAGCACCGGAGAGTCCAAAGCAACAAAAGCAGAACTATTAAACAAACGCGTACACTCGCTAACCACACAAACCGGTCTGATTAAACTGAGCCTGGAAGTGAGGGGGGTGCTTGGATATATGTCACTGTGGTTAGAAACTAAAGAGCTTTTTTTAGACTCAGTGTCTGTGACATACAAGAGGGAATCAGATTCTCAGATTGCACCTCCACCATGGGGGAATCAATTTCATTTCACCTGACTTTCAAGGAAATTTGACTTTACGTAATGCCGCTGAAATCTGATCTCTCTGAGGAAGCAATTTGGGGACCACAGAACATTCTAATAACCCTGGCGATATTATTATGTTATTATCATAATTACCCTTTTGCCCCCGACGTTTTAATTAGAAACTCACCGTTGGCCCCTGGGGGGGGTGAAAAGAACCTGGGTTGGGGGAATGCTGAAACTAGGTAAGGGTATTTCACAATTGCTCCCTTATGCTCGTTGGAGCTGCAGGTATAAGAGGAGAAGGAGGACGCAGCCGGCGCTATTGAAAGATGAAGCTCCCTCACTCTTCCTCCACTGACTTTCTCTGACATCTCTGTCATTCAAAGTACAGCTACACCCCTCCTCCTTCCTCTCATTCTTCTATCTCCATATCTCTCTCACCCGTCTCCACCCCCTCCATCCCTCTGTTCTATATTTAGCATTTCGCTTAACTATCTCATGCTGCCTCCTTTTCCACCTCCCCTTTTCTTCCACCTCCACTTAACTGCTTTCTTTACCTCTCATCTTCGATTTTAATATCCTCACTTCTTTCTCGCATCCCTCCATCTCCCCCCTCTGTATTCTCTCCCCCTCCTCGTCTTCAGCAGCGGAGGGCCTTCTCCATCAGTGCACCGCTTTTACAAATCAATGACTTAATCTGTCGTAACAAACAAGTGAGCAGCACCCTCAGTCCTGTTCACTTCCCCCCTGCCATTGCTGGAATAGCGCGCCTCAGAGAGTGAGGGCAGGGAAGAAGGAAGAGAGTTGACAAATATGCAATGTGAAATTTACAGTTACAGCGTTGGAAGACAGAGGAATAAAGAGGACAGAGGTGAGGATGGGAGGAAGACGCACATGTCTGAAAGAGGGGGAGAAGAAGCAAAGGAAGACGGGATGGTGAAAAGTGAGAAAAATGAGAAGTGTGTGCGCGTTGGCGTGGGTTTTCCCACCACATCTCCTCTCCAAGCCCTCAGCTCTGTCCAGCTCCTCTACCATGAGTTATTGCCTGTCTGCATTCACCACCTGGTTCACTAGCTATGATTTCTCTCACTCCACTGGACGCACACACACATCCCGACACACGCATGTACACAGCACAAACACACACACCACCACATGCATGTGTATGTGTGTGTGTGTCGCAAATGAACTGACATCGTCATGCACACAAACACCTGACCGCCCCACTCCACAGGGGCCACCTTGGGTCAGCCGGACAAGTGCAAGCACACTGCCGGCCTATGGCTTCACCCTCCACGCCACCTGCCTCGAGTGCATCATGAGCCTCGCAGTGTTTAATGCAGAAAACCAATCATAACATGAGACGAGTCTGTGTAAAATGATGAGTTATGGATGGATATCACAAGACATCTCATCCATAAATCATAACTCTCTCCTGAATGCCTTTCAAACAGCGCAAGAGCACCAATATTGCTATGATATCATAGTTCAAGGCTATTAACATATAAGGCAACACAGCTGTACATTACAGTGAGGGGGAGTCATGGAAGAAAAGAGAGAGGAGTCAGAGAGGCAGAAGGCATGCATAAAAGATAGGAAACCCTTATGGTTTGTCAGAAAGAAGTGTTTTGTCTGAGAGGGAGACAGAGGCAGAGTGTAGGGGAAAGAGAGCGGGTTCACGCATGGAAGAGAATACAAGTGGGAGGAACTGAATTGATAAATTAGTTCAGCCAACGCGCAAACTGATTACCACGACGGCAAAGCCACAGGATCCATGGAGCGCACGCATGGAATGAGGCACAAAGACGCGCACACACTCATGCACAGCGCTCACAAAAGAGACATGAAGCTGACACATACAAATAATAGCACGAGTGCATATGCAATCACACAGATGCACACGCACACGTATGCACACACACACACGCACACACACACACACACACACACACACACACACACACACACACCAAATGTATCTAGGCCAGGCTGCTGCAGTTGCTGTAAGTAAAAGGTATTGAGCTGCTGACTCCAGCCAGAAAAGATCCCACAATCCTCTGGATCACCAAACACAGCCTAATGGATAATGGCTAACAGCTAGCGCTAATGTGATTTCACACTTAGCAGATTTAATATATCACTGGCTGCACAAAATCATGCTACACAAAGAATGTATGCTAAACTCTGTTTCTTGAAAGGTGGTCAACACTTGACTGCCAAAGAGTGTTACACAGAAAAAGGAAGTGTAGTGAAGGTGATGTATTTGCTTACAGTGAGAATGAGAGGCTAATCCGCTAACATTGCTAATCTTTAAGCGTTGGATAGAATCATTCCATCAAGCTAACCACAGACGCATGACAATATTTTTCCCTGACTCTTCCATATGACAACTTTTCACTCACTCTCCAACAAATACCACAGTGATGGTGGGGAACTCCACACCCCACCCAGGCACTGACGTCACCGCTGTGGGCCTGTGCAAGAATGTGTGTGTATGTATGTTTACATCTGAGTGTGGGTGTGTGTGTGTGTGTATGCCTCTTCTTCGGATTTACACATCATCGTAAAATGATTAGTGGGTACCAAACCAAAAATGATTTCACACATCCGAGTTATTGGGCCTTTGTCCACGTTAAAGACACACACACACACACACACACATCGCATACAGCTGATAATGAAAAATAGAACTAGTGTGAAACACAGCTTCAGCATGAAGCCATCAATCACTCAGACGTACAACAATGAAACCGCACGCTGAACTGTTTCGTAGTTTCCCAACTATGAAATTGTATGAGGGGTGGGGGGAGGGGAGAGGGAAAGACGACAAAGCACGAAAAAAAAAAAGAGGAAGATGGTAATAATGGTGACAAGATAATTGAGAAATTAAGAGAGATTAAATATCCTCTCACTTTGATGTTTAATCATTTAAGAATGTCCCATTTTAAAGCTTAAAAAAACAACCAAGCGTTTTCTCACTGGACCAACGTCTGAGAACAATTTGTACAAATAGAAACTGTAAAAAGTGAAATTAAAAAGAAGCTTGTTCGCCTGGGCGTGTGTGTGTGTATGTGTGTGTGTGTGTGTGTGTGTGTGTGTGTGTGTGTGTGTGTGTGTGTGTATTCTTGGGAGCCATGTCAGATCTTTTGTGCCTGGTGATCCCCTCCAGTGCTACTGACCGACCTTGAGGGTCTGTAAAGTTCTCACGTTCTCAAGGAAACACACCGACCGCCCCTTGACTAAGGCCAGATCAACACACACACACACACACACACACACACACACACACACACACACACACACACACACACTTGCTTTTGGTCTGGATCTATGGCAGACATTTTGGAAAAGTTCAAAGGTGACATGAATTAAAAGTTAACTGGCCTTGAGGGCTTTTAAAAAGAGGAGTAAAACGATACGAGAAGCAGAGAGGAGAGAAAAGCAGAAAAGGCTGAAATGTTAAGAGACTTTTATATATGCATATTCATATCGTGTGCGATTAGTGGGAATACCTAACCAAGCACACAGGCCTTAAAGTGTCTGCAGACTGTTTCTTTGGTATAAAATGTTCACTGAAATGTCACAAGAATCATTTTCATGCACCATGTGACCAAATTCAACCAATAGGATCTCCATGTTCTAATACCTAATTTGATATTTACACAAAAGTCACATTACAAAAATGTAAAGTATGCAGTGTTTCTCCCAGAATCAGCTTCTTGGCAAGATGGAAGCGCAGTCACTGAACACCTAAACTCTAAGAAACCCAAACTTATGAAACGCATTAAGGTGCATTAAACGCATCTGCCAGGTCTCAGGTGGGGTACGTAAACTACATCTGAACCAAAGCAGGGGAACCGCAGAGGAAGAAAAGAAATCACAGAGCAAATAGAGGGCTTTGTTCTTCTAAACAACAGCAGTGACTCTTCAACCGACGTCACAGAACAACAGAGCGTCAGTGTTCAGCCCCGATATTTCTGCAAACCCATAGATATCTTCCAAACACATCTGCCATGTGTCAGTCTTTCTCCCATCTACTGTATCCCTCTATCCATCTACTCATCCATCCATCATTCCATCCATCAATCATGAAACAGATGGCCTTTCAGGAGTCCTTGTCAGGACTGATGGCTTCCCTCTGCCCACCCCCCCCCCACCTTCCCACCGCCAGAACCCCACATAACACATACAGACACCTCCACCACATGGACCTGTCCTACTATCTACTATCAGCTCACATGGACTGCTGTTCACCCTCCTGGAAGATGGCTCATGTGCCTATCAGCTTTTAATAGTAAAACAAGAAAAAAAAAACACGCACCCCCTCATGAAATTGTTGCAAAGAGTAAGTCTGTGTATCTGTGAGGGTCAGTCTACAAAGAGAAGCCCCCAAAGAGAGCTGTCTGCCTTTAGTCCCTGGGGCCTGTCAAGAGGGATAATTGATGATGTTTTCATTACAAGGTGTGGGGTAATGTGGGGGTTGGTGCACAGTATGAGTGTGTGTGCACTTGTGTGTGTGTGTGTGTCTGTATTGTGGGGGTGGGCAGGTTGACTCAGCTGCCTCCTCTTTGACACCAACCACTCCTGCGATTGGTACAGACGAGTCTTTGCCTCCAAATGCCCTCGTGCAAACATACACACACGCACCAAAGGAATCACACACACACACACACACACACATTTGCACAAACACAAGTCCTCAAAGACAGATGCACACACACACACATAGCCCAAAGCCAAATCTATTCCCACAGATAAACTCTCCGAAACGAAATAAAAGTCTTAAGAATAAGACTAACTTGTTCACTTGTTTTGCACTCTGTCTCTTCGCAGTGTCATGCCAGGCCTTTGGCAAATATGTCCGTCTGTCTGTCACTTAGGACCTCTTTGAAATCCTAATGCAGTGGCGCCTAAGATTCTGCCTGCCCCTCAGATTTAATTAAGACCTAATCGGACACACCAGGCACCACAGGCCACTGTATTACTTTACAGTATCAGGATGGACATGGCGCCTTCGTTGTCATTTATGAATAAATGAATGAAAACACATAAAAATCTGCAGATGTTTTCCTATCACGCTCACTTCCTGACGTCTCCTCAGAGTTATTACAGAGGCGTCTGAGCAGCTCGGACGGTCAACTGAAATTATGCTTCATAAGAAACCTTAATTTGTGCAGCGTATAGCTAAGACAAACAAGTCTAACAGCAATCACAGGACCACCAGAAAGAATACACGTAACATCTCCGCCTTCTGGACTCAATTCAGCCATTGTATCTTCGCCACACTGTATGTCGCCCCCCCTTTTCCCTCCACACTTCCTTCTTATCACCGTAACTGTGGAATGGAGGCGAAAATGGCAACAAGTAAGCCTCAGACAAATGACTGTTGTGGGAATGAAGAAATGGGACAATTTTGCGTGTAAAAAATTGGTTGGACCAGTCGGATAACACCCTCCTAGATGTGGGTTTGCCGTGACGAGTCGGGGTTGTTGCGGGTGACCAGGGCGCTGACACGTGGAGGCTCCGGCAATAAACAGCCGAAGACTAATGGCATCTGAGGCAATGGTGAACTCTGACCTCGAAAGCTTTTTTTCTTCCTCCCTTCTGTTGTTTACATGAGGCTTAACATATCTGGCTTGCGTTCTCTTAGCTGAGAAGAGGTGATAAGTCTTCAGTTTACATCACGCTGTTAAATACTGATTATATTCACTCTATCAGGAACAGATTACACACAATACTGAGTCACTCTGTTACAAAAAAAAACTTCACATAACTATTTAATTCCTGGTGCGTACTTCCTTGGAGGATCCTTGTATTGGCACAGCAACAATAATGTGTTACTAAAATCACCAAAAAATTGAATATTGTCCATCGCAGACACCGTCCTCCAACATGGAGAGCAACTTTGTGTCTGCTGCCCTTCTCTGTTCTGCTCAATCCAACCTCAGACATGAAGATACAGGGTGAAAATATCTATCGTCCATGCATGCATCCATCCATCCATCACCTCCTCCCACCCCGCACACCCAGCCCGGATTCCTCCACCACTCAGGGCCCACGACAGCGAGGCTCCCGGCCTCCTCTGCCAGCGCAGAAATGAATTATATTGCTTTTCACACCTGTTTCTGCTCAAAACCCTGCTGCACGCTGCTGTGTTGGAAAAAAAAAAAAAAAAAAAAGAAAAAGAAAAAACATTTCCAAGGGGGGTAAAAGCGCTCCCCCAGCTCGGCTACATCTGCGTACACGAGCGGTTAAATTAGGCTCTAATTGTATTAACGGTGGATTATGCCTTCCAGTTGGATTTTTTATACTCTCTCTCTCTGCGTTTTACACGTTTTAAGGGGAGAAGGGAGAAGTGGGGGGGGGGGGCAGCTCATTGAAGGGTTGCGGGTTGGCTTCTTTTATGAGCTGCGATCGCGGCTGCCCCTCGTTACACTGAGTCTGTGTACAAATAGGAGGGGAGGAGAGCCAGAATGAGAGAGTGTTAGTGATAATGTGTACGAGAGTGTGTGTCCCAGTCTGCCAGGCTAATATACCGATGCTAACGCTCTGAATGCCAAACCCCCCCCCTCCCCCTGCCCGTCCTTTCTGCACACACACACACACACCTACTTCAGTTTAGCAAGGCAACAATCTAAACGGGGATACGGGTGGTGTGTGTAGTGGAGAGGCGGGGGTGAATTCCATCTAATTACTCTATCACATAATTTCACAAATTGCCTTTTCATAGGGGAGTGGAGAGCAGAGCACAGGGCGCGTTGGGGATTTGAGGCCTGAGCTTTCATTTACTACTCATTTCTTGTTAAATTAAACAAGAAAATACCATTTGTGAGGAGGGAGGGGCACTGGGTGGGGGGTGGGTGGATTCCAACTGCACATTAGGAGGGAAGGAGGAAACAGAGATTGGGTATTACTTCTTACTCTCAAGGCTTGTCTCTTTGGTTGCTGCACAATGCAGCGACTCAGACTGTTATGCAATCAGATTAAAATTGATTCTATGGCTTAGATCATTTCGTTGAACATAATTTTTTTTTAGTTATTTCAAAAAATCTAGTATCTGCACGATTAAACACGTCCTCACTGGTGTTATAAAGGCTGTTTTCAAAGCATTTTTACAGATTTCTCGGATCAAATGTCCCATCGAGTCAGTCAATAAAACCAAATGACTGCTGTTTGTCACAACATATGTTTAATTAAGAATGTCAATGGAAAACAAACATCAAAATGAGATGAGGACACAAGTGGAAAAGCCCCCCCCCCCCTCCATTATTTTGGTTCCCCATCAAGTTTACAGCTGCATGTCAAGCTGGCAGCGAGCTGTGTGGTTCGCCCATCAGTGACAGGCGGTAAACGCTAATGTTTTGTAGTCAGTCCAAGTCGGGGCAGCCAAATTCTTCCGATGAACTTGTCCCACAAGCGCTGTCGACAACACATGAGCTCATTGGGCGTGTTGGAGAGAACTCAGCGAGCTGCGACTGTCGTCACCATCGCAAATTCAATACCGCTGCTCTATCAGTCACTCTACCCATCACACGAGAACAAACATGGCGCTCTGCTTCAAAATCTTTCCCTTCTCCTGTTAGAACGAGACAATGGAAATTAGCATCCTTGATGGATATGCAATCAGAGATGCAGTAATGTCTTCAAAACAAGCTTTAAAAACACAGCCATGTGAATGCCACCTACCACCCACCCTGCTGGTGCACTCGCAGCCTCAGTTTGCCACCCACCTTCCCCTTCCGCTTCGGTACAATGGAGCTCCCCTGAGGGTCCAAGTGTGAGGGCGAATAACAGAAAATACACTAAGGTGGGTATCCAAACTTCTACCCTGTTCTCTTCCACTGTATTCTCCTCTTTTATGTCCCACTGTCTCTCCACTGCATGTTCATTATCACTGACAGATCCTGACTCTCTTATTCAGGTCTGTGTAGGGCCACAGCACTGTGCCATGAATCTGTGTATACATGTATGCATGCATGCATCTGTGTGTGCCTAATTGGCATTGTGTCTATCTCTAAGAGGCCAGACTCGCATCCTTCCATCCCCTGTGAAACAAAGGCAGGCCAGCTGATGATGCTGTGGCTGAGCCTGGATCAGCTGTCCATGTTTACGAGAGACATACTGCCAGTGTAAGAGATACTGTAAATGTTTTTCCATTAGAGGTGCTACGCGTAGCATTTAAAAACACGGACATATGCTGATTAAATTAATGGTGACACTGAAGAATGATTAGTGTAAACAAATGGGACCATGGCGAGCATTTATCTGACACCAGTGGTATTGTTAATGCCAGTGTTTCTCAAAATTAAGACCACATTTCCCATAAACAAAGATGGTGCTCCTCTGTGCCTGGGTTTCATTTCTATTTGGCTTTACTGAGCAGCGTAAATGTACTGGATGTGATTTTTCCATCAACCTTTCAGTTTACTTCACAGTTCTGAAAGCGTTAGGACTGTTTGTACTGTGAGAACGGCAGCTTCTTCCTGTTTTGTGCCATAAAGCTACATGGCCTATGTGCCATTGTGTGCATGTCTCAGTTCCTCCTTCTCTTGTGCCTGGGAGATGGAAAAAAGGTTGATGGATCCTCCTTATCCCCCTCTTCACCTCCTCGCCTTCTCCTCTTCTTCTCCTCTCCCTCGCTCCCTTGACACTCACTTATATCCTTCCCACTGTTTGAGATCTAACAGAGCAGAAGCCTCCCATAAGCCCAACTCATGGTGTAATATGACACAGTAGGTGTGTGTTGCTGTGTGTGTGTGTGTGTGTGTGTGTGTGTGTGCGTGTGTGTGCGTTTCACAAGGCGGTTGTGTGCTGAGCTGTATTTCCACAGACAGGATGTGTGTATGTTTCAAACACCTTTCCCCTGTAGCCCCGAAGGTTTCAGGGGGTGTATGGGTTGAGGTCAGGGAGTTGGAGGAGAGGTTAGTGTGTATGTGTGATGATGATGATGCGTGTGTGTGCGCGTGCAGGGTGATGGAGAGCCGGTGGTTTTTGAAGGAGGTGGTGAGGGTCAGATGGAAAGAGGAGAGCAAGAAGAGAAACAAAAAGCATAAGAAGCCTTGTGAGATGTGTGTGTGTGTACATGCTCTGTGTACACTATACATGTGTGCCTACACGCCTCACTACAGTGCACGCAGTGAAAGACGTCCTCCTTGTTCGCCTTTAACACCGCTGGAAACAGAATGAGACACCGCGCAACGCATCAACATCAACGACAAGCTGCAAATAAAAAAAAAATAAAAAGTGGAGCCTGTGCAATATCCATAATCCAACAGCAAAATTACTTTCCCCAGCATCCTCCCTGTTGGCTTGTGCAATTCAAACCAACACCCACTCAGTCAAACTGTATCATGTTCTCCACAAACTCCTGACACAGGCAGAAATGTGTGTGACGCAAGGCGGGCTGAAGTTAGGTTTGAGACATATTTCCTCAACGCAGCTCTAGATTCAAAGCGTAATCAGGAATTTGACTCGAGGTTAAAGATAAAGTCGGTAAAGATGTCGCTATTTCTCCAACACATGAGCTCCATCGACGCTGCAGCTCTACTTCTACGAGTTTAAGTCTTCGTTTTAGATTTGTTTTAAATCATTTTAAACCTTTTGACATCAGACCCGATATTCGGCCTGCACTGCCATTTGATGTTTCAATTGGTTCAATGAGAAAAATCAGATGTGAGCGGAGACTCAGATGTCTGAAACCTGCTCGAAACATGTCAGGCACTTCTCCAGTCTCTGGAATATGTTTGTCACGCTAATCAAAGCCAAGGAAACACAGTTAAAGTCTTCAGTTTGGTTATTTCTCAATCTCAGCGGTTTAAGATTTTATCTACTTTTACAGCTTTAATTTTAACTATCATCCCCGACAAGGATTTGTATTATATGCTACACAGGTTAGCGCTACCGACGAGCGTACATAGGATAGTGCTTCACTCTCCCAGATGATTTCTCAGTGACGAACTATCCACACTCTTCACCAGCATTAAGCTGAAACTGGGCACAAGTGACTCCTTAATGGAGCCACTGGTGCTGCATTCAGTGACTATAAGAGGCCCTGTTCAGCTAAACAAAGGAACACGTTTCTAGTTATTCTCTTCCTTCTTCTCCTTTGGCGAGTTTTAAGAGATATCGGCTGTGGCTGATGAACTCGTGTTTGAAATGATAGAAACTTGTGTTGAATAAGACAGCATTTAATTTACTGTTGGCTCGTTTATCTTCCAGTGTCAAAATACATTTTTTCCCCGCACTATTTCTGCCCAAACAATTTGTGACGCTGTCAGCTGGTGCTAACAGCATTGGTATTCCCTGCTATAATTGAGGAAAAATAAAGCCAAACCACAGGCGTTCGCAGCATCCCAGGCATCTGCTAAATAATGACAGATTTGTTCTTAATAAGGTTCATCTATGTATCTGCAGTCATGGCCAGGGGCGTCTCTCCTTGGCTTCAACCTTATTCAGTTTCAGCAGATGAGGAGCGAGAGCGCAGGCTGCCGAGATCGCCGGCAGATTACACGGGCCCGCGTCTTTGAAGTGTTCGCCGTACGAAGCGGGATACACTGTGGAGGAGAGGGGGGCTCTGGCGGTGTGTGTGTCTGTGAGTGTCAATGAGTGTTTCAGTGTCTGAGGGGGTGTGCGTATATGTGTTCCTTTGTGCGCGAGTGTATGTGTGTCAACTAAGACAGAAGCAGGGCTCGAAAGAGAGAAAATGTGTGTGTGCATAAGAGTAAGAAAGCCCGTGGCTGTGAAGCGAAGTTCAGCGTGCACACGTGATGTGAAACTGAGAGCGACTGAGAACAAATGCTGCTTCATTCAACTCACTGTTAGGTGCTGGAAGAGCCATGCTCTCATGATGTTGGTGGCCACCTTGGGGAAGATCCCTCTCTTCTTGTTGCGTTTCTTTTCTTTATCCGGGTCATCGTCGTCCCCCGTGCTCGGTGAAGCCACGCTGTTGTCCAGGCCGTCACCTGTCACATGACAAGAAACAGGAAGAGACAGCGGGGATCAGACGCACAGTTTGTTTACTTCCTGCATTCGCTGCGCCTCCGCGTTCAAAGGGAATAAATACGATTTCGAAGGAATTCTGGAGGGCTTTGTATGCACAGACGGAGGGTTATGGAGACACAACAATGGCAAGCAGAGAATGGCTGGAAAACAGCACCTCATAAATGCATTCATTTTTAATACATTTATAAATAACCCTGCCTTTCATTTTTCTCCCCCCCCCCCCCCCCGTCACTTGAAAACACAGCGAGCGCTCGCATCTTTCTGCGAGAAAGAGAGGAAGAACGGGAGCACAAAGGACTTGTAAGGTCGCATTTCCCCACTCTCCCATCCAAGCTTGCGCAGAATTGAAAATGACAGAGAGATTTAGTCTTTATTATCCTGAGGGGAAAATAGTTATTGAAGCGTCGCCCCGGCGCATTCTGCCATTTTACCTGAGGTGGAAAGAGTAACACGGCACTACAAAAGGGGAGGTTGCGAGGAGGGGGAAGGCAGAAAATAAAAGGAAAATAGGTGGAAAAAAGGAAGTCAGAGGCACAAACAGCACTAACAAAGCTAGCTGCTTTTCATAACAATGGCGTCATGGCTGCTTACAGCAACCTGTAGGGCTTCGATAAGGCTCTATTAAGGCCAGTTAACCTCACCTAAGGGGAACACTGAGACAGCTTAGAGTATTTGAGCACAGAGAGGAAAAGTGAAAGGATGGTGCTCCACGGGCCTTTTCTCTGCATTCACACTCAGCAACATGAACCCACACACGCACACACACACACAGCTCATATTCAAAACTACCCAATTACTGTACGTATTCTATACAGCTCCAGTGGAGAGAAAGAGGCTCTTCCCATCTGTGGCTGTGAAAAGCCTAATTGTTATTATCATTATTCAAAAATGCGAGCCACCCTCAATGAAGACGATAATCATAAAAGAAACATGAGGCGAGGTAAACAAGCGGCACCCTCACCGCTTGAAATTTCAGCGGCTGATAACTGACTTTTGTCCTGCGCCGCCTCTCTCGACTGGAAGTGAGGGGAAGGAAAAAATGTAAAAAAAAAAAAAAAAAGAAAACGCTGAGGCAGTGCTCAGAATTGGATCCAGTTATTTATTGATTACACACAAAGCACTTCTAAAGCTTCTAGGTCTGTTCACAGTGGCGGGAGTAGATAACTGCATTCGAGCGGGCCCGTACTCCACTAACTTGCAGAGGGCGACACCCAGCACCTAGCTAAACCCTAAGCCCTCGATTCATCGATAATTAATGGGGATGTTGGCGCTAATCCGGTTGGAGATGACTTTTTTCCAGCCTGCCACATCAATGGAATAATCAAGGGCATAAAACCCAGGCCTTTGCTCCCCATTACCTCAGGCAAAAGAATTCCTGAAAGCATGCCTGGAGGGCACCTGAATTATATACACCATTAGGAGAGAGAGGCTCTCAATGATCCATACGAAACAACACTCTTGGCTAGCTCTCGCTCTCGCCCTCGCTCTCTCTCCGACTGTTCTGGCAGAAGGAGATACATATGCACACATATTGAAGGCTTTCTAATGAAGCTCGTGTGGAAGTGGAGGTGACGCGGCTGGAGGGTGGGGGAGGGATAAGACAAGAGCTTGCTTTTCATAGATGCTGATGCAGACGCCACCTTTTGCGCATTAATAATGCACTTGTGCGTGTGAAGCCGGTGGTGGGGTTGGGCCACTGCAGCACCACCAGAAAGGTCAGAAGTTGGATTCAGACGAAGGCGGCGTGGCAGGTTGAAGTGCCTTTGAGCAAGCCTCCAGTTAGCTGTAAGTAAGCGTATATGCACAGACAGACTTTCACTCTTCTTTATTGATTATTGTTCTGATCGGTGAATGGCAGAATGTTCCTGTTACAAGATGGGAAACGGAGAAAAACACACATCTGAGGGTGGGAACTAGTTGGATGTCTGATACTTTTTCTTGATAAACGATTAACTAATTGTTGTCGTCAATCCATTAATTGATTAATCGATTGATCGTTTCAGCCTGACACTCATAAAACCCCCCACCCACACTCAGACAGTATACGCCCGGCTCTTCGACCGCCCTCTGTCTAAAAACGCACTCATGTTGCGAGCTTCAGTTACATCATTAGCCCGGGACAAATGCAGCCTGAGCTTAACAAGTGACTTTTTCTGCCTACTGTTTCAGGGCTAAAATACACCCACCCCTCCGTTCCTCTCTTTCTCTTTTCCTCCCCACGACTCCCTGCCTACTGGAAAAGACGGGGTGAGCCGAGCCGAGGCCCTGTAATCTAAGACCAGATTTTCATTGGAAGCAAATGCTTTCAATCCGTTGTAAAGACCGGCTCATGTTCAGCAAAGCCTACAATAACAAACCTAGGGGCTTGTCCCATGCGAGTTGGGAAAACAGAAGCAAACGGCCAGAGTACCAGCTCGGATTGTGAGCGAATGAGAGAGCGAGTGAGTGAGCGAATGAGTGAGTGAGTGAGTGAGTGAGTGGGTATGCATGCAAGAGGGAGAGAGTGGGCGAGCAGGCACGCTCAGGAAGAGGTGAGAAATCGTGAGAAGCATGGGGAGAAAGGGAAGGAGAGAAGGGGAAACAGGAAAAAACAGGAAGGGGACAGAAAGAACAGAATGAGTAATGAAGGTGTGGATGCTCAGAAACGACTGATTCCTCTGCACTCTCTGATCGTAAGGCTTCGTCTATACTTCATCGTCTATACTTCATCGTCTATACTTCATCGTATACTGCTGTATATGTTGTATGCTTTTTTCTTTAACCTTTACTTAACAGGGATCACTGAGTACAATGCTCTCTTTTTCTGGTGCTCTTTCCAGTCTGGTAATCGAACCGGTCACAAGCCGCCTCTCTAACCTTTATGCTGCCACTGCCCCATATAGTACAAAATCATACTGCACCAGATCGGCCATATTTAACCAAACTGCTTGTATCTATAGATAGATGGCGAATAAGACGGTTTGCAGGCAACAGCTACAACCTTTCAGGCTCTCAATTGTTGCCCTACAGAATATCCAAAGACCTCTAGCTAATCATTAATTAATCACACACCCCAGAACGGTGCATAATGTGGGAGATACGCCCTCTACCTATCTCATATCATTGAACTGAGTCAAAGGAGCACAGAAACACTGCTGATCTCCTCAAAGCATTTACACAAAATGAACAATGAGGAAACAGAAATTGAATTGACCCGTATTTTACAGATTTCAGGCAAAGTTTGAACACTTTTGTCACTCATAACTCAAGCCCCAAACCAGAGGGAAACCCGAACCACTCCCAATAGTCCTTTCTTTCCTCTCCCTTCTCAGTACTTCTAAGTCTGACCTATAGACACTTATTTTACCTAGAGGGGGGAAAGGAAGGAGGAGGGCTGGAGAAAGGCCGTCAATTTTATTGGCATTTCCATTTTCACTGCAATTTGATACCAATCACCTCTGCAAGGTCTGGGGCTAATTTCTGCTTTGCTTTAGCCCCAGCAAGCAAGGGAAGAGCGGGAGGTGGGAGGAGAGAGAAGAGAGAGGCTGTGGGAGCGAGGAAGGGTGAAGCAGGAAAGGTGTTGAAGCTGTGTCTGGCAGCCATGTTGGGGAAATGTCAATAGTGTCACCTCAGCTTGAGAGGTAGAGAGAGAGAAGTAGGTTAAAACAGGGATGAGAGATGGTGAAGGAGAGTAAGGAGAGAGGGAGAGGAGGATGTGGAATATTCAGTGAGAGCGGTAAAGAGAGAACGGAAAGACTCAAGCTGCTGACGGGAGCGATGAAGGAGGAGAAAATAATGGATAGGAGAGCGAAGAGATGGAGTTAATCAGTTGTAAAAATCAGACACGGGACAGTCAGGCCATGTCCAATGTAATGCAGATAATTCTTTCCTCTATTTTGGCCTTTGAAGCTGACATTTTCTAGACTGAAAACAGAACTTTTACGCAAAGGTCTTCCAAAATGGATACATCTGAAAACATGCTAACATGTGTAGCATTGATTATACGCTTATCAACTGATGCCTCCAGCACACGATGAACGCGCCATACAGACAGAGGGAGTAGAGAGGTAGCTGAGATGAAACAATCAGGGGAGGAAATAGTATATTAGTGTTGATTTTTGGGTGTATTGCCCTTAAAGCTGATGGCTAAGGCATCCAAATTTCTACTTCTTTTTCCCTTTTGTCTATTAATCTGCATAAGCAGCCAATAAGCCCTTTAGCCGGTCAGTGAAGGGAAGTTGTCCCCTAAGCCAGTAAGCTAGCCAGTCTATAAAGCCACCAAGTCCGTCAACCAGTCAAGAAGCAACCGTGTCAGTCAGCCGGTTAGCCAGTCAGTAAACAGCCGTTCAGTCAGTCAGTCAGTCAGTCAGTCAGAAAGCTAGCCGGGCAGCTAGTTAGCCAGTCAGCCAGAGAACCAGTCAGTCACTCTCCATGCAGAGGCTCATTAAGAGCATCAGCAGGCTGTAACCCTTGGCTGCATGCATACAGCAAGGGGCAGCTAGGCTAGTCCCCCCACGAGGAAAAGCCACGGGCACAACTCTGGGCCTGGCTCACTGATCGGCCATGACAACATCTTTGCAACTAGTTAAAGGAGGGGGCTGGGGGGGGGCGGGGAATCAATGCAGGACGGTGGGGGTGCATGTTCGTGTGTGAAGAATGCATGCATGCATGGATGTGCATTGGTCTGTACGTGTGTGTCTATCTCTGCTTTCTTTATGTATGTGTGTTTCCATCCAGAAGCTCAGAATGCTGTGTGCATGTGTGTGTGTGTGTGTGTGTGTGTGTGTGTGTGTGTGTGTGTGTGTGTGTGTGTGTGGCAATTAGGGAGCAGGCCAGTGACTGGAAGGAGCCAGGGGCAGTTGAAATGCCCCGGGGCCAACCAAGGGAAGGAATATTTTATCAGTCCCCTCACACGCTGTATACACAAATACACACTCGCACACAAACACACACACATACACAGTGTGCAAACAGATAATGACGTAAAAACTAGGTTAGCTTTCTTCATGCATTTTCACTAGCTTCGTTAGCATTAGCTAAACAGACAGTTTCTTCGATGCTCATTCAGCTTCGATGGCTTTTATTTAAGCCTTTCCGCCACTTCATGTTTCATTCCTGCCTTCCCCTCCTTCCTACTTCATTACTTTCCTCTCCTCTTTCTCTCTGTGTGCTGGAGTGTGTGGTTGGAATGGGGGATATTTGCACAGTGCTGCACATGAGGCATTGTTATCGTTCTTCACTGTAGGTTTGAAGTTTTCTTTCTTTGTAAATCAAACAGCGGTACACTATTTTTCACTAATTACATATGGTTAAAAATTAAGGTAAACTGGGTTAACATTGCTCAATATCCTTGATGCCTTCAACTGGTGAGTGCTAACGATGCTTCCTCCCTTCTTTCTCTTCGTCTCCCTCTCCCGCGTCTTCATCACTTCTCTGCATCTCTCTGTCTCAAGGCGTACCCTGACATTATCAAGCAATATCTAGGCTAATCTGTTATGATCTGATTATGAACCATCTCTCAGCATAAGACAGAGATTGGTACTACCTGCGCCCTCCGAGCGGGCACACGTGCCATTCCGAGGTGTCAGCCATTTTTCTGCTGCCTGGCAAATTAACAGCCGCGGCTTCACCAGTCAGTCATCTGCGAACAGCGATCTTGTCAGACACGTCGCTTCTAGCGCAACGCAAGAGAATAATGACATTTAGCTTTCTAATAATTTCTTCACAGAAGCACTGCTGAGTTGAGGAATAAGGGTTATGAATATTAGCTTTGCGCCAGATGTCACGAGTGGGATCCTGTGGCAGGAATCATTCACAGATGGCTAAACGTTTTTGGAGGATACTGTGAGATGTTTTTGCAAGGTTTTATACGCCATGGATGGACTCAGAGGGAGAGGGGATGGAGACAGGTCTTCGGGGTTTATGACAGTGCATTTATTCTATGAGCTATTTGTTGCAGGAAAGAGAAAGAGAGTGTCTTTCAGCGTGAGTGCGAGTGACCTGGAGCTGATCTCTCATGGGCCACTCCTTGAGTTTCACACCCCAGAAAGCTCACATGACCCTGGGTTGGCTGCCCAGGCAAGGCCCAGGCCTGAGGGACCTGCTATCCTGTTCCACATGGGATACACACATCTCATATTGGCAGGCGAGAAATCCATACATAGACGCGCACACACCAAAAACATGATACATAAAGCGCGCACGCACACACGCTGATGTACATTCACTAAAGTGCCCTCCTCCTCCTCACTCTTTTTCTCTCTGACGCTGACACACAAACACACACACTCCTCACACACATACACATACATCACATTCCCAGAAATCCTCAGAGAGGTAAAGAAGGGCTCGCAAGAGGGAGGGAGGAGAGAAAAAAGTGGCGTTTATTGTATTCAGGCCATTCATAAGCTCTAGACTCGGGGAGGGGGAGCACAGGGGGGGTTGCAGGCAGTGGGGGGTTCCCTTTGCATGGCCCTGGAGGCCCCTCCCACCTGCAAATATTCTGAACATGCAGGAATTCCTTGCAACACAATTCCCAACCAGGGCCACATTTTCAAAAGCGTCTCTCCTCGCGCCAGAATGAGCCACACACACTTCAGCACACTCACATGCACCCGTTCCTCCGGATTCTTCCACGAGGCAACTTTCCAATAATGACGAGCAAAGTATTCTAAACCAACACACACACGCACTCACTTCGACACAAAACACTCTCTGTGACCAATGCTGCTTCGCCTCCCTTTCATTCCCGAGTAGGAGGAGAGACGGAGAGAAATCCCCTCGACTATTCTGCGGATAATGACATGCGCTGTCGACAAAACAATATGGCTAGTCTAGACTTCCCTTCCTGCCTTTGCCAGAGAGACACTCCACTATTTTCAGATCTTTGTTCAAAACTTCAGCCAACGCATTTGGATCATATCGCTCCGAAGCATAGATTAATCTTTGCAGAACAGACGCTGGAAACAATATAATGAAGAAATAGATGAGGTGGATGGAGAAAGTTGTCATTATTACAAAAGAGAAAAAGTGGGGCTTGCCAGGTAAACAATCAGGGGAGAGCTAAGTAATTGCTTCCTGTAATCAAAGACAATTCCATTCAAGTAATTACAGTAAATAACGAGTGCTTTGCAATAACAAAGCCGGTTGCTTTGAATGATAACAGTTTTGTGGATCAGCGCTGACAGATTCAATAATGACAGTAACTGGTGAGTCATTTACAAGGGTTATTTGTGATTAAAGCACACTGGAGACTTCTTGTTGTGAGAATCCGAGCAAAGTTTGGAGTAATTATTTCATTTGCGGTGATCTGGTGAGGAGGAGATCAGGAAGCCGGAGACAGAGAACGTGTTTAGCTAACAACAGAAGCAGAAAAAAACGCGCAGGCAAGTTATCGCATTTAGGAGTTAATTAAAAGCGTTTGTCAAACCCTCGGGTCTGTGAGATTATGTGGCTTTGGCTGAGGTGGTTTGAGTGTGTTGCTGTTGGTGCTCTATCTGTGCACGCTTTTCCATGTGTTTGCTATGAGCAGATTCATATACAGGGGTTACGCAAATCTACAGAAAACAAACTGCCCTTCAGTCTCAAACTCCTCCAGTGTGCTGCTTCGCCTCAGTTTTATGACATTTTATCAACCTAATGATTAATCTTTAATAGAATACTGAACATTAGACCTGTGTTAATGGTCATTGTGTCTGTGAGAGTGTCCCTGTGTGCTCTGGCTGAGGCCATCCACTGTTGTCTGTGGGAGAAGCGCAGGGGGTGAGGGGGGAGATCAGGCCTGTTGACATAGCCATAGGTGATGGCAAAAATGTCAGTGTAAATGTGACTGCTCTCTCTGTGCCATTTTCCCGTAAAGGGTCATCACCACAGGCTGCCTGACACGCTGGAAACTGCCTCAAGCGTGGGGCACCGACACGACATTAAACTGCAGTACGCCTCCACGCACAGAAACACACACACACACACACACACACACACAGCGACTGCCTTTTATTCCCACTTCCAGATCAGTCGAGAGAGAAAGAGCGAGGGAGAAAGAGACAGACGGTACAAGCTAAAATGAAAGTGTAGGGCGATGAATTCACCCTTTCATGTTGAGCACTTTTGCTGTGTAACTATTGATTTTTCCCCTCTTGCCTTTGTGTTGCCGTTTTCTTTTTTTCTAACCTGAAGATAGAAGGCCAGACTCGGTTCAAATGGGAGCACTTGTGAGAGGGGGGCCCGCAGACTCTTCGCCTCAGTGAAGGGAAGCCCTCTCTCACACACACACATGCACACACACACAAAATGGAAAGATTCCTGAAATCGTGCCTCTTTCGCTGCTTTCTCACTCTTAACTCTCACTCTCTCAATTGTTTCGCTGCCTCTCTGATGGCTTTTGACACCTTCGACTCACCGAGCTCGGTCAAACTCACACAACGAGCGAACGGAGAGAGAGAGGGAGGGGGGAGAGAGAGGGTCAAATGGACTATGGAAGACGAGGGGAAGGGGGGAAGGGAGGGTAGAGAGGACAAGGACTATAACAAAAGCTAAGAGCACTTAACAGCACAATGGCACGGCGGTCCTTTCCAAAAGTCAGCTGATGTGCTGAAGGGCGTTCAAAAGTCCTTCAGCACAGACATGGGACAAAGAGAGGGAGCCTTCAGCTAAACCAAAGGAAAAACACCCTTTTGAAACTTTGTTATGAGCTCAAAACACATTCGAACAACTAACACTCAGCTAAATAAATACGTTCAGAAGAAGAAAGCTAAATGCACTCACGGCAGCCCTTTAATAAGCTGTCAAAACGTTCTTTTCTGAGCACAAAGACACTTCTTTAACTTTCAGGATCCCTCCACTGAGCTGCAGTGTCACTTCTAACCAACGTGAATTTACCAAATAACACATCCTTTCAAATGATCTCATCTTTCCCGATGAGCCAAATGTTGTGAAATTACATCCTGCAGCACAACCTTGTTTAACTACATCCAACCTATCAAAGACAGCAGTTTAATGAACTCAAATTAAGTGGAAATGTATCATCCCAGCACCAACATTCAGTCTGTTCTGTCTGTAATCATGCCTCCATGTTTGGAGCGTATAGTTCCATTAACCAAACTAAAGTTTCCAGGTTTATTTTTCAGAGCTAGCGTGTGCAGCTCTCGCCTGCGTATGCACTTTCCCGCATGTTGTCTGACTGAATGACAAAACCCCTGATAAACACTTTTAATACACGAGGATTTTCCCACTCATGCTAACCTATCAGCGCCAGCCAAACTGCAGTATGTAGTTAGATAATACAGGCACGCTAACCCTGCGGTGGCAGTGGCTAATAATAGCGCTTTAGCTTCCAGTGAGTTTTTTTGGAATAACAGACGGTTTTAGGACTGTGAAGGAGTGAAATACGGTCTGCACCCACATGCTCAGGTTACTGGAGGGGTGCTTAGGAAAACAGGATAAGTCATTATCGGACCAACAACCTACTACCTTTTTGCTTGTTGCATTTACATTTTAGGGTTTAGCTGTTTTTTAATGAGTAAACAGGGAACTGGCTGTTGTGGAGATCAAGTGTGTGGCATGTTTGTTGTAGGATGCTTCTTACAGACTCCATCCACGCTTCTGATATGACTAAAACTCCTCTGTTTCACAGTATTAAATTAACCCTATAGATTCTCCCTCCAAGCTAATGCTGCGTCTTTACTTCCTTGTCCGCGTCAATGTGTCCTTGATAGACACAGGATGTGGTGTTGTGGGGATGCGGGGGATTTGTAGTCCTATCAGCTTCCCCATACAGCTCTGATAAGGCTTTCGGGACATAGGCAGAGGAAGAGGAAGTGAGTGGGTTTACAGCAGGTCTACTTCCTGTGGCGCATGAGCCCATGTGGACGGGGGTGATATGCCCCCTGTGGACACCGGCGCTCTCACCACAGGGTCCCACCAAGTCACTTCCTGAAGGAGGCAGACCTCTCTGGGGGGTGACTTCCTGTAAAAGTATGACCTCTCTGCCACTAAAGAGGATCTCAGTGGAACAAAGACCTGGGACTGCCTATAGGAGCCAATGTGTGTGATATCTATATGCAGTGTGTGTGTGTGTGTGTGTGTGTTTAACATCGCCATTCAGGCCTTCACTCCAAAGGTTATCACCAGTGAGAATCTCAGCCCCCAGTCGCTGCTCATCTCTTTGAGTTTCACTGGCTCGGAGCGAGAACAGCCGATCAGGTTACATCCAAATGAGTGTGTTCATGAGTGTGTGTGTGTGCGCGGCAAGTGGCATGCCTCTTGTTGCTCTGCAAACACACAAAGTAAACGGCAGTGCTGCCCTCCAGCCCACCCTGCTGCTCTTGTGTTTACCTGCAGGTATTTGTTATCTGGCCCTCTTTTTCCTCTTTCTCTCTCTCTAAACTCTTAGCTGAGGTCTTTATCTCTCAGTAAAATCCCTATAGCAGGTATCCATGTCAAAAGGACCGGGGGGTGGTGGGCCTCAGGGGGCAGCGTGTTTGGTCTGGGTCAGCCTAGGGTCAAGCTTTGGCCCAGTTGACACACATTAAATCCACCTTTTGCCTTCATCCTCCTGCGTCACAGGGTACTTAGGGCTCAGAAGACGCCCAGTCACCTCAAATGTTATATTTCACATCTTTACTCCTTTAACTCATTATCACCTCAACTGAGACAGAGTATTTGAACAGGGGATCGAATCTGCCACTAAACCATACGGGAAACGGCTGCGGGTGCAAAAGGTCTGATGCCATTCACACTTTCACTTTCAAATGAGTGAACACCTGTGCAGACGTCAGAAGCGAAGGGAGCTGCACGTGTCATATCAGGGCTGTAAAATAACCCCCGACAAGAACGAAAGTAGCATCGACCCATATTCAAAGATAAAAAAAAAAATCCACAGGGATGCTGGTTTTGACCAAAAATGGCGCTTCTGCTGGTGTTTTCCTGGCATGAAATTGGCTTTGTGTGGGTGTCGTTTGGAGAGCCGGCTGGTAAATTCTCCCGTTCTTTTGTCAGAAGAGGGGGGGGCTCCATGCATAATGGTCTTAGCCAGGGAGGTCTGGAACTGTGTCCATAAATTGAATTATTTCAATTTGAGGGAGAGAGAGTGAGAGAGTGAGAGAATAATGGAGAGTGGCTGTGTGAGTGTGTGTTACATTTACATGTGAAACATATGCATGTGTGTTGATGGAGAGAGAAAAAGAGAGACTCATTTTTATTCTTCTACAGGGCTCGCATTTACAAGTGGGAATATAAACCAAGTTGCAGGAGATTACAGAGGGGGCCAAGTGTTACCTTGCAGCTGGAAGCTATAGTGGATAAAGAGACCGCCATTGCCACAACAGCAACTTCCTGTCTGAAAATGACTGTTTCAGTATGACACATCTTCCTATTCTTACAAATAGATTAACTGCGCAGAATAAAACAAATCCTGTGACGTCTTAGGGGTCAGTAAAACACCTTCACGGGTCTGAGCATATCGCCTTTAACAAATGAACCCCTCGATCGTATCCACGTGTTGAGATAAATCCACCTCCCGCTTAAAAAAATAAAGAAATAAGCGCTGAAACAACAGATATGTGAGTGTGTTTGGGTGTATGTGTGCATCTGTTTGTGTGTTGGGGTTGGGGGGTGGGGGTGGGGGGTGAAAATATTCCTGACACAATATAATCGGCAGGGGACCATATGGCAAACTGGCAGCAAGCTATTTATCCTTATCCTCTTTGGAGGCTAAAATTAGCGCTTCGCTGTTTGTAGCTTTAAGCTGGACTCCAACCACTGTGATAGGGCTAATAATAAAGAAAAAACAGCCCAGCTGGCACAGCTAGTCCGCCTCCTTGTTCTGCTTCAGTCTCTTCCTCTCTCTGACTAACTTTCTGTCCACCTCCCTCTGCCTCTTCCCCCTTTACCTCCTTCAAACCCTCCACTGAAATACCAGACTGGCCTCAATTCTAAGAGCAAATCACGCTAATCTGACCATTAGGAATTGTATTAATATCATACAAGTGTTGCTTGAGCCAGGTCTCCCTATAAGCCCATGTGTCAGGAAAGCCAGGATTTCCTGAACACGGACCCCCTCGGCTAGCTTAAGAGCGTAGGATGATGGGGCTAATCTCTTTATCAAAAGCTTAAATAAACGTTGGTGCTCTGTGCATGTGTGTGTGTGTGTGTCAGTTGCTTATTTGTGTGTGTGTTCTTGTGTGTGCCAAGGGGCCAAACAATGCTTCTCCACTGAACAAAGTGCTAATACCCTGTCTCTTTGCTCTCCCCCTCCCTCCTCCATTCCTCCTCTTTCCTCTCATTCTCCCTCCATGCGAGCGAATGCCCAAACTACAGTCTTTCATATCCACCTGAAATAAACACCTTCATTAAAGTATTAATTGCAGCTTTTTCCCGTGCAGTGGGAAAGCTCATCTGGTCACTCCTGTTATCCACTGTCAGAGGTCTGAATTCTGCCGCCTGCTATCAGGAAGTTAACATCTATCTGATCAGAGGCCTCCTGGGCCCTGAGCTCAGCTCCTCTTCAAGGGAGGAGGAGGGAGGGAGAGAGGGAGGGAGGGAGGCACAGTCAGCAGTGAGAGACATGGAACCACAGAATGAGGAGAGAGAGTTTAAGGTTGTTTTATCGGCCAGATGTAATGCGTTGTGACACATCAGTGATGAGTCGCTGTGATTCCCCATGAACCTGTTCAGGCCATGATGAAGAAGCGGGGCACTGAGCTTGTGTGTGTGTGTGTGTGTGTGCGTGTGTGTGTGTGTGTGATTTCAGGCAATTTGGAGCTGAATTGAAAACAAACAAAATAAGGAGCGCAAACTGGTGACATATTCCAAATTTGCCGCTTTCCCATGCCAAGAACACAAGACCCTCCAACACAAACAGGCGCAGAAACGACTCCACGAGTGAACTTCTTACGCTCTTCATCCGGATGACGAGTGCAGCGCCACTTCTCAGCTTGTGCGCATTCGCAAATCAAAGCTGAAGAATTTTCCTCCAAAAGGAGATATCCAGTAATTTGACAAAAGTGGCATCTTCTTTCAGGACATGATTACACGACAATGGTGCAAATTATGGTGCTTCATACAGAAATAAACCTGAATGGAGTCCTCAGTTGACACTTCTCAAACAAGATCTTGGATTTAGAGGCGCTCATGAGAGTCTTCGTGTTTAAATGTACAAATCATGCGCGGAAAAGTCTTCTCCTAATTTTCACTTCCCGCACACAGACAGAAACAAATTTTACAGATAAAATTGAAAAAAAACAAAAAAAAACAAAACAAACTAGTCTTTACCACGTTTACACATTTAACTTTTCTTGTCATAATCTCCCCACCCTGACACACAAGAGACCTCTACAAGGCAAAAAGTGTGTGTAAATAGTATCTTTTAGCAAACACCAGTAATTAGATATAGGCATCTGGCATTCACGCCAGTCGCAAATTAAAGAAGAGCGCTTCCTGTAAACAGACAGTGAGAATGTGTCTACATCATTAGCGTGCCACAATTATAACATGGGAGCTAAAGATACATTTCCCTCCCGCTCGCTCTCCCTCGCCGAAGCAAATGAAGTAGAACCTCTTCTTTTTTTCAAATGAAAGGCTGCTGTACTCTTTCTTGGAGCGGCAGCAAACTACATGCTGTAATCCAAGTGCATTTATGAGCAAAATAAGGCAGACAAAGGACAATACAGGCAATTATGTAAGAAATAAGAGACATTAATGACACCAGTGTTTCCATTTGAAAGACTTCCTGAGCGAGGACGCTGACTGAGCGAAGGCATAAGAAGGAGAGAAGAGAGAGAAGCTATTTCGTGTGCTTGCATGTCATGAATGAATATGTATTTCATGTAAATTGTGCACAAGGCATATTGTAATGGCCTGGGCTACACTTTGCATTTCTTCGGTCATGCAAACATGCCCACATGTAACCAACGGACGGAGAGAGGCTGAGTGAATGAATGCAGGGGGATTTGAAGGAACAGAGAGGCAAGGGGGAAATATTTATTCACCTTCAAAATGCGCGCAGCATTCCTCTGAAAGTCATTACAGAAAGTGAAAAACAGGGACGCAGCGAGGGCAGAAGAGGCCGAGGCTGCGAGAGGAAATAAAGACGCGACAATGTGCTGAAATATGAGGCTCTCATGATGATGTGTACACACACCGAGCAACAAACGGCACATAAATCCCACAGTCAAACAGTCAAATAACCTCTGACACCTTATCAAAAAGGTTTATGACTATTACATTCTCACAGACGAGACGTTCGCTCCAGCCAATAAAACACAAGTTACAGAAGTGAACCTGAACGCCTCGTGTGAGAGGAGAGGAGAGGAGAGGAGAGGAGAGGAGAGGAGTGGACAGGAGCCAAAGAGAGGGGGGAAGGAGAGTCAGGAAAGGAGAGTTAAAAAGATAAGAAAAAAGTAGAGAGGATAAAAAAAAAAAACTATGTGTAATGGATGAGACCTGAGGGCTGCACTGCTGTATGTATGGAAACTAGATCCCACCAGAAAACCAACACCAACTAAAAATGACAAATTGTTCAAAACATTCCTTCTTTTATTCCCCCATACTTCCCCTCTTTCACAGCTGCTCTCTGCCAGTGTGTTCCTTTGTTTTCCTCTCTCACCCATCTATTTGTGGCCCCCTCCTCCCCCCCAAATTCTCTTTCTCTCTGCTGCTGATATGGTATCAATGACCTTAGCTCAGTACAGCATGGCCACACTGGCCTGACCAGAATCCCATTACTGACACCCTTCATGTNAGGAGAGGAGAGGAGAGGAGAGGAGAGGAGAGGAGAGGAGGTGGTCGGACAGGGTGGAGGAAGTCACTTTGTTTACTCGTATTTCTGACTCTTTCTTCCACACGACCCCAGCGGCCCGGTGACACCGGCCTTAATCCTAAAAGCAAACTGGCCCCTCGCTGTGGGAACCTGATACAATTTCCTCTTTTTCAAGAGGGGCAAACTCAGGCCACTCCGAGTTTGCTCTTTGCCTGCGAGGCCATAAAAAGTCATTGAGGGCTATCATTTTCTGCGAGGCGAGCCACTACACGCTGGTCGACGCGTCTGCCGCCGCGATAGAGCGAGGTCGTAAAGCTCTCAGTGAATCTGCGAGAGGCAGGTCGTGATTGGACGCTGAGAGGCCAAGCATCGCTTTTCCCAGGTAACCGCAGATAATAATGTTTGAGATGCCGTAAACCCAGCTGAGGCTGGATAAACATTCCTACCGGCAGCACCGAGTTGTCGTGGGATGTTTTCTCAAGGTGTTTTGAGACGCAATTACCCTTTATGCCTTCAAATATTGATTTTCACAAACAGCATGTGAACTAGAAGTCATGCTTATGCTCCTGCGACCCAGCTGATGTTAAACAGTTCCAACACGGACGCATGCTTACGCACACGTCACTTTAACCCGCTGAGGGACACGTAGCGAGCTTCAGGTGGCCCGGCCACAACTCCTTCACCTCCGAACCGGCGGAGACGATACTGCTGTTTGCTAGCAGCGGTGCACACGCCTCAATAGGCTCCAAAACAACACTCAGCAGCACTTAACACACTCATCGGGGATAACTGCTCGCTCTCGCTCAGTCACTACAGGATTTTCACACACACAGACGCACTGCTCCAGTCAGCATCACAATGTTTTCACAGCATTCGCTCTCAGGTTCCCTTCCTTCCTCCTTATCTCCCCCTGCTCTCGTTTTGCTGTCTCTTTATGTCTTTTTCTTTCACTTTCGTCTTCGTCCTCTCTGTGTTCAGGCTCTGAGGAAATCAAAGAGAGCTTCATGTTTGTGTCTGCCAGCTACTGTACTTACACACACACCTCCAGTAATATAGACTGCAGACTATTCAAGGGAGCCACATACCTTTTATCTACCCACAAAGCCTCACATTTAAACAGATTACCAGGAAAGCTGGACACCAGTAAGACAATTACTGGGCCGAGGATCTTCCTTGGTAAAGTCTAGACGATGTCTAGACAACCTGTACACAAAACCAAGTTTCTCTTTCCACATTTCCACTTGCAGATTTAAATAATTAACACTTCAAGTTTTGATATGTGCACAAATTAGTGCTTTTCACAAATTCAACATTACGGCACAGCTGTGTTTAAGTAAGAATTTTGAAAGCTGTCAAATTTCACTTAAAATTGTCATTGAATGTGTGCCAATGCAACCAAAACGCATTTCATTGTGTCTACAGAGCGTACCCATTAAAGTGCATCTAAGTCTGTTGATAACAAGTCTTTAACTCATTGTTCAAGAGCAGCTAAAGGCTACTGGGAGAAAAACCATTCAGAGGGGGAACACACACACACACTCATACACACACCACACACACACTCACAGTTCTCTCTTCCAGTCTGCTGGACAATCGGACCAATTAATCGGTGACTTTGAGGGGGCCACGTGAAGCCGAGTGATGGGTTGGGCCGAATCTGGCTGGCGATTGCCTGGCACCCCTGTCCATGTCCCCGTTTGCTCGCCCCGGCCCTGGAGCCTGGCCAATGAGGAGACAGAAAGCAGCAGCTCCTCTGTGGCCTGACCTTGTTGGAGGGCTCAGAGGTCGGAGGGTGAATGGATGGATGACGACATCAGGAATATTCCGGCCTGATCGATGGGGATTCACAGCCAGTGGAGGTTATGCACAGCGATTCAGAGCGAATGGAGCGGAGCGGACTCTCCAAATGTTTTTAGAGCCACATCCACATCCATCCTGGGGGGGGGGGGGGGCAAGTGCCACATCCTCCATCCAAATGACCCCAGCTGGAATTCAAACCAGCAACTGATCGGGCAAGGTCTTCAGCCATTAGAGCTCCATGGGTCCTTTCATTTAAATGATACTTTACAGTACATTCCTGAGCTTATTTGATTCCTTTCACATGTTACAGGCCTCTATTCATTTCGTCATTCACTCCTACATCAAAGATGAATTCGCTCTAATCATCAAGTACAATAAATATGCAGGAATTTCATTGTACAGACTGGAGCAATTAGCTCAAGTCCAACAGGACCTTATGTGCAGCAGACATGAAACTACATTCGACTATGATCTACACACATTGGACTTAGACATGTGTTCACACACAGTTTAGGTCAGTCAAACAGCAAATATCAGCATAAATTTCATGTTGAGCATTCCTCCAGCTACACCACACAAAGGGAAAAACCAGAGCTAGATATCAGACCGACAAGCAGAACTCTCAGGCCACTACTCAGACACTAGAAATGTATGCAGACACCAACACATCGCCTTACAGGGAGCTATTTGCCTTGGCGCGCCACACTGTACTCTTTACAAACGGCCTGGGTAATTGGTGATACATATCTAATATCGCCAGTCATCGCCTCACTCCCTGGATGTTTCTGACAAGCGGAGAGGGAAACCCTGTAGCTTTCAAAAACAGAGCAAACACTCTGCTCCGCTCCTCTGCTCGACTCGCATCCACATCTCTGCAGCTGCCCGATTCAGTGCCTGAATGTTATTCTGTTTCCCTCGCACGCCAGGCCCTTGGAGAAGCCAAGGGGTGTCCTTACAAATTCACACAGGCAAAGAGGAGTACTTTATACTGGGAGAAAAAGAGAGGGCCCGCTCATGTCCGTGAGGGACCCCCCCCCCCCATCGCAGGCATATATGATCTGTTGGCTTTTCCTCTCCCCTTCGAGCATTACTCTTCACAGAAAAGCATGATCCAAGGCAACAACAGCTACAATGAGGTTTCTCCAGAGGGCTTCTGGGTATTAAACAAAGGGGCCTGTTGGTAGGAACTAGCTAGCAAACAGCTGGGCTAATAGAGTGGGACTAATTAACTGCAGGGCCGCTCTCCGACTCTCCCTGTCGAAGCTTGTGGATGTTTACAAAGACGTCCCAGAGAAAGGGAGGAGAAAAATAAGAGGCTTTCTTCTTTGTCTGCTCTTTTAGTGAGAGAGGAGACACCCAGGACTGATTATAATGACATGTGTGAAGCAAATGTGATCCTCCCTCCATTTTTTTTGGGCTGCCAATGGAATTCGGTGCTAAAAAATACCACCAGCATTGTGGTCAGAGCATAAACACCCATAACTAAGAACTCAGCATGTGAGCATTGTCACCACATGCAAAAAATAAAACAAGTATGTTTTTTTTTTTTTTAATTGCTCACATCCAGATCACAGTCAAATCACTGCCAAACACCTGCTGATGAATAAAAGGCCCAAGAGTTATTGTCAAATATCTCATTTTGAAAAAAAATCACATTATTGATTGCTCTGCATTACACAAGAGCATCTTCTCCTGATATCTAATCCAGCAACATGCGCGTGGAGACCTCTGATCTTACATGATGCAAAGTCCTCCTCACCATTCCTGCAGCTCTTGGATTTGAGAGAGTGAACGCTGCGTTTCCGGGTAGAGATGGAGATTTTTATACCAGTGGGCAGTGAACCGTTCAGAGGAGAGGGCAGAGCGGAGCATGTGTTTGTCTCAGGAATAGCCTCAGAAAAAAAAGGCTGAGAGAGGAGACTGGAGTTCACTAGTTAAAGGCCCTCGACCATCCAGCATCCTTCCTCTGAGCTGTTTCGCTCTGCTGGAGGGGGAGGATGGAGGGGAGAAGGGGGCAAAAGATAGAGAGACAAACAGGGAGGAATTAGAGAGATACTGAGTGCAAGATGAAGGGTAGAAAGAGGGTAAGAGGGTCGCTTGATAGACTGAGGAGGAGTAAAGGGGGTGTGTTGAAGGATGGATTTGATAAAGAAGGAGAGAATGAGTAAAGGAGAGAAAGATGGCCATTAGCCGTGCAGCTCTACAGGCAGAGAGGAGGAAAATGAAGAAAGTGGAAGAGGGAGACAGAGAGGGAAAGGTCAGAGAGAAAGCAATCTGTAAAAGGTAGAAGAGAGAAAGAGGTGGGGGGGGATACAGGAATGAAACATGAAGGAATGGGAGGAGGAAATAAGGAAAGAGAAAGAAAGAGTGCAGGAAGAGGAGGAAGGAAGTGTGCCTGAGAAATAAAGATGAGATGGAAGAGAAAAAATGAAATGAATGTGGAGGATAAACAAGACAGAGAAGGAGAGTGAAAGATGGATGAGGAGAGAGGAAGGGCAAAAAAGCACGAGAAGGAAAGATGAGGGGAAAAAGATGACAAAATGAAAACAAAGGAAGAAACAGATGTCGAAAAACGCAAGAGAGAAAGATGGGGGAGAAAGAGAGCGCAAAGGGAACAAAGAGAGGTGAGAGAAAGGGAAAAGAAGAAGGATAAACAAAGGTGTTTTAGAGTGAGTGGGAGGCATGGAAGAAAAAAGGGGGAGGAGAGAGAGAAAAGCACGGGGGTTCACAAGGAGAGAGAAACCGACTGAGAGCAAAATGAAAGAGGGAGACGCGAGAGTAGGTGGGAGACAAGGGAAAACCGGAGAAGAGAGGGAGGATGCAAAGATGAAAGAGAGAGAACGAGGGAGGAGAGACAGCGGGGTGAAACTGTCGGGGAGAGAGCGAGCAAAGTGCCAAACAGATAAATAACCAGCTTACCGGGATTACCGAGTGACTGACACACAATTTGCCAGAGCCAATATGACGTGGCAGTGATAGCTCTTAACCCATATAAACCTGAAACCCGTCCAAGATGTCCTCCGGTATTTACTGCTGTCACTGCGTCCTCATGCTCTGCACTCGGTGTGTGTGTGTGTGTGTGTGTGTGTGTGTGTGTGTGTCCCACATCAAAACCACACAAACAAAGCTACCACACACACACACACACACACACACACACACACACACACACACATGCAGAAATCAGGCAGATCTGAAAGATGCTGAAAGAGCTGTTTAATGCTACCTGCGTTTAAAAGCCGAAATTAAGAAAATCACAGCGCGGGGACAAAAGTATGTGGACATGTGAACTTCATACACATGTGATTTTTTTAAAGGCTCATTTGAAAACCCTGGGTGTCAACATGCTGCTATAAAAGCCTCCATTCTGCCACATTTTGGAACCTAAACCTTGAAAGTTGTGCAACTGTAAAGAGAAATGATGACGAGAGGAAATTAATAAAGTGGCGATAAATCCATCTGTGCTTACAGACAAAAGAGTGTTTTACATTTTAACAATAAGATATGTATAAACTGGACTCTTGTGGTAATGAAACTGAAATAAAACATGGCTGAAATAAACTAATTTTAGTTTTTTTTTACTACTCACAGTTTATCCAATTTAGCAAACGTGTTTCAGGACCTGCAGATACCCTGATACCTACATACAAGCATGTTTAGCTCCAAACTCTCCTGTATCACTTCAAAGCACCTCATTCATTGAGCTGACACACACACACACACACACACACACACACACACACACACACACACACACACAGTACATATGCAGAACATGCACATGTATACACACACTACCCCACATTTTACCCTCTAATGAACTTCAACAACAAACAAAAACCTACAATAGCCGGGGAGAGTGGAGGGGGAGGAGATGTGAGGAGTGAGAGAGATGATGATGATGATGATGATGATGATGATGATGAGGGAGAGAGACAGAGAGTGAGAGGAGGCGGGCGAGCATGATGTGAAAAATGAAGTGTCAGTTTGGTCAATAAAGGGCAAAGGTCGCAGGAGCAGGAGCCCAAACTCGACACAGAGCACGCTCATTAGAGCGACCAATCAGATGTTGTCTGGCTGCCCCAGACCATTAGTCATCAGAGGTGGAGGCTTGCACACGCACACACAAACACACACACACAACATTGCTTTGTCTTCCCCTGTTTCATTGTGATTTCTCTCTTTTTTTATCAGGCTGTTCCTCTTCCACATCATCTGTCCATCTTTTATTTTTATCCCCACTCGTGTCTCACCTCTCTGTCCCTCGGCTCCTCTGCACAGCATTAATGACAAGTGAGAAGGAAAGACAAACAGTCTGCGTGCGTGTGTGTGTGTGTGAGAGAGAGAGAGAGAGAGACAGAGAAAGAGAGAGGATGAGACAGAGTGTGAGACAGACAGAGAGACAAAGAGAGACAGAGAGTGTGTGTGTTGACTATATAAATGGCTGCTCACTGGAGTGGAAGGCATGGCGGCGCTCTCTGCTCCCACCCAGGCTCTGCCTCCTGGCACTGGCAACCCTGCAAACTGCTCGCCTTGACATCGCCTTCAATAATATATGAAGTTGCTTTTTTGCCTACAGTTTGTTTGCAACGCCGCCCCACCACCACCACCACCACCCCATTCTCCCACTGCTGCCTCTCTCTCTCTCTCTCTCTCTCTCTCTCACACATACACATATTCTTAGAAGGCACACACATCCAGCCCCAGCAGAGTTACAGTGGATAGACTGTGTCAGACCCTTTAAATTTGAGACTAACCATAATATGAATAAAAATAAATCAAGTGAATCGTAATTAAATTCGATGCACATTTTAGATTTTGCACATGTTTGTTAACAATTCCTACCCAGAGAGGTTTAGCCTGAGTTCAAGTGCATAGACTGCAAAGATGCAAGCAACCCGTAGTAACGAATGCAAGCTTCAAAGCCTTTACTTCTTGATAGGAGATATGACTAATCATTAAAGTCAGAAAAACCTCTCAAACATGTCCCTTGTTCTTAGCTATGTATTTAAACGATATCCACTGGGGAATGTGTAATGGTTTTATCTGAATTATCCTCAAACAGCTGCATGACATCCTTCAAACAATACTAAAGAGGTTCGTATGACAGCAGAAAAAAGATGAATCCTCAGAGTAATCAGAGATGATAGAAGCCTGAGAAGAGCCACCTCAGACGGAGCGTTCAACATGAACTGAGCAGTTTGGGATGTGAGAAAAGCAGCAGCGCACAAACGCAACCAAACATGCTCAGATGTAAAGAACGCTGCATGCTAAAGGATCGACGAATGAGACAAACAATTCCCTGGAACCAGGAAGACGGAAACCTCTCTCCAGACTCAGGCACGAGCCATCTGGTCTGCCCTGCCAAAGCACCTCTGAGCAAGGCATTGAACGCAAACCAGGTCCAGAAGTGCTCTAATACAGCTGCCCACGACCTCTGACCTCTCTGTGAGCTGTTGCTAAAACTTAACCACCTCTTCAAACAGCCTGAATACGCCTGTCAAACCTCACCTGGACACATCATAAAGCTTCTATCATGAGCTGGATGTCTCTGATATGACGTCCGAATCCTCAGCCTGCATCTAAGCTGCGTCCTCCCTCTTCTCCTCCACCTGACTGATCAGAAAAAAGACGCAGACGAAGAAACTCTTACCCTGTTCGCTGCTGTTGTCGCCGCTGTGTGATGTGTGTCCGCCGCTGGACGGCCCCGGCGTTCCTCCGGAGCGCGTGGACGCCGTGTCATCGTGATCTCTGTTCCAGGACGTCTGTCGTAGAGACGGAGACAGAGAGCGATTGGCGGTTAATTGATGTCAGCTTTTATTTACTCCCATAATCAGCCGTGTTGATTTTATGTGTAATTGGGATTTTTTTAAGCGTGCATATTCTATTATAGTCTTAAAGCATACACAAAAACACCAACTCTCAGCCCAGTCACGCAGTGTGTGCGTGCGTGTGTATATGTGTGTGTGAAGCCCTGCAACAATCTCATGGAATGAGAATTATTGGGGCTCGATGAAGAGAAAGGCCCAGACGAATAGCGAGCGAACATGTTGTATTAGTTCCCAGCTTTCTGAGGCATGCAATCCACGGCTGCCTCCATTTGGCTCAAACCACTAGCAGATGAAAATACAAAACAGCTACAACTTAAGATAGGCCGCAGCGAGCGCCAGGGAGTGATGTCATCCAAGCAGAGCAGAGCAGAGAGCGAGCGGGAGAGAGAGGTAAATAACTCAAAGTATTGCTACATAAGTATAAATACTAGTTTTTGTCCAAATATGAACCAAAAAAAATGACCAATCCCACTAATGTAGATTTAAATTTCATTCTGGGAAGCAGAGCCAGAACAGAGCCATAACCAAATAAGCTGAAGTTCTCCCACAGTCTTTTCTCAAACACAAAATGGAACAAAAATGCTGCATGACCGACCGAAGTGAAGCCGACTCCAAACTTTATATAGACAAATGAAAAAGTTGAGGTATTACCGCACAGTGGAAGTCCATTCCTTCCTCTACGCCTTCAAGAAAAATAACACATGAACACAAGCAGCTGACTAGATAAAAGAGGGACTCCGGAGACCTGGGTTTATATATAGTAAGCTGTGTGTGTGTGTGTGTGTGTGTGTGTGTGTGTGTGTGTGTGTGTGTGTGTGTGAGAGTGTGTGTGTAAAGGACAGTCTTAGGCCAGATGAGTGTCAGCTGCAAACCGGATGGTAGAGAGCAAATGGTCCAGACAGGAGGACAAAGGGAAGACACACACACAACAACAAGTGGTGTCAGGCACACACACACTTACAGGTAAGTGAATACAAACACACACAGAGACATAATAAGTTCCCTCACAGACACACACATTTACACACACACTCAGCTCACACCCTGCCCCATACGAAGCTGCTGCATATTACTGAAGCTCAACCAGATGTAACCTCTTATCTCTCAGTGCCTCTGAAAGGCAACATTAGCGCCGAGGACAGGGCAGAAAAGAGAGTTGAAAATAGAAGGAAATGGAATCTAATGTCTCATCACACGCAGCTAGCTATCACAAACAAACACGCAGCAAAACCAAACACACACACGCGCGCACATAAACACTTGCTGGAGCCTACTCTGCCGCCCGTGCGAGCCTATCTCTGCTCCGTCAAATCAAATGAAGCAGATATCAAGGGGCAATGTGGTGTTTGCATCACGCTTTTAGGGCTACGTGACGAAATGAGTGATAGAAACCCACGCGGGGGGAGAGGAGAGGGGGGAGAGGAGAGGAACACAGTGGGGAACAACTGGTTTCAATTGGGATACTACAGGCAGCGCTGCCTGTGCGAGGAGGATCTGGAGCTCAGCTCAGCATTATGAAAAAAAAAAAAAGTAGACATTAATTCATGACACGGGGTTTGTTTTAAACAAAATGTAAATGGAATAAAATAACTGAAAAGAATATACAAGTCAGCAAATTCAACACATTTGGGGTCTATTAGAGCCCGTTTGATGTTCTTGGGCTATGAAATTATAATACAGTGCTTACATGGACGATAAAATCGTTGTTTTCTAAATTAGGCTTTGAGGCATTGCAATAAAGAGGAAAGTCACTGCACAAAGGCATGACTAGGACGGTGATTGGGGAGATAAACATTGATTTTAACAGGGATAAGACACCGAAAAGTTCTTTTTTTTTCCACCTCTTACAAATTCTTTTTTGCTGACCGTAGAAGTCTGAAAAATGAAACACCCGTGCATGACCGAGTAACTCCAGAGAACATCAGACGTGAGGTAATCCAGACCACATGCTCGGCACGCAAACAGTTAACACGGGCTTTTGCCAGCTCCTCCAAAAGTGCAGCTTTTAAAAATGAGCAGAACTTGTTTATTCAGAGCTCCGTGAAAAAGAATAGCGCAGTACCCCGGGGACGTCGAGAAGCAAGTATTAAAAAACCCAAGAGCCTCAGCTCGCAGGCAGGATATGTTTTTTTTTTTTTCATTTTCTTTTTGTTTTAATTCTGTAACAAATTCCACTTGAAAATATAATTAGAAAGTGGAGGGGGAGATGGCAAACTACCGCATTAGCTGTAATTGAACAAAAGAGCGCTTTGCCTGCTGGGAGCTGGCCGCTGAGGCCCCATGGGAAAGGGGGCGGGGCTGAGACAGGACCTGGTGGCATCTCCGCGGGGACGGGGAGTTTATTTATAATCACAGGCCGCCCTTGGACGGAACAGGCCCGGCACTGATCTAACACGCAATTAATACACACACGGCTGAGATCACACAACCCCCACACACACACACACATACCAGCACACACAGGTCGCGCAGCGTGCGTGCACACACCCATACACACATAAAGCATTTTTTATGGTCACTTAGCTCTCACACACACAAACACTTTTCATCTACCTTTTGCAAACACATCACACAACCGCCATGCTCGCGGTCCCTCTTTAACAAAAGCACACACCTTGACCACAAGACACACAGCGAGAAAACACACACACACACACACACACACACCCTGTGCTAACAAGACTATGGCACACAATGTAGAGGTCCACCTTCACAATATGGGATATGTAAATTCACAGGATGAATAGATGCATAAACAGAAAGCTGGAGGAAACAGGGAGCTGGAGAGAGCCGTCCCTCCACACACACACAGCTACACACTTGATTTATTCTATGTCCCCTTAATGAGCCACCATGGTCTCTCTCTCTCTCTCTCTCTCTCTCTCTCTCTCTGTGCCCCTCTCTTTAACTCTTTCCCTCTCTCGCTCGCTCGCTCTCCCCTGTGCAGGATGTAGATTAATTCAATGCCTAATTGTTTAGTAAATTCAATTTTCCACATTCTATTCTGCCTAGCTTTAGCTAAAGTTCTTAAATCTGCCGCGCCAAGCCGAGGGAACCCCGTTTGTGAGCCGTGCATACCTTTTTTTTTCTCTCCTTTTTTCTTTTTTTTCATTACCATTTTTCTTCCCTCCACCACCCTAATTCGCCATGAAAAGATTTTCCTTGCTGGAAATTCTGATTCCGCTATGATCGGTGAGGCATTCCAATCCAATGCATTCTCATTGTGCCGCGTCTAAGATGCGAGGGGGGCTTCCCTTTCTCGCTGTGCCAGGCCCCATATCATACAAGCGCTCATGCAAGAAATGTTGCCTTGCCAATTCATTTGCAATAATAAAGAAAATGGTTAAGGTTGTTGTGCTTTGCCCCCCAACCTCCCCTCTTTCCTCACTCTGAAATATCTTTTGTGATGATATGGATATTTACTTTTCACTCCGTGCCAGCGAGCGTGCGGGAATAATCATATGTGCATACTTAACGGCGCAGACATAAATATCCAAATAACCCCCCACGTATACACTCCTCAGCGGTGGTACATCTGAATCAGAGATGACAGTCGGGCTACTCCATCCCCCAGAATGCTTTGGTGCATCTGTTCTCCGCGGTTGTTTTCTTTAACACCATTTCTGACCTTTGCAACAGCGCTGCTTCCTCAAGTTGAAATCCACGAGAATGCCATGTGTTGCAGCAGCGAGATGGCCTGCAATAACTCCGGACACATTCTCCCACTCAGCCCGGCGCTGGTGGGGAGGCTGTTAGTGAAAGGGGCTGAAAGGCCAGCTATTGTAAACTCTTGTTTACTTTGCTTTCCACTGTGACTAGATAAAGCAGGATCTGCCTCTCTGATAACCGGCCAGGCAAGTGCTCTGCTCTCTCCACCCCTCTCCTCCCCTCGCTGCAATATTAGTGCTTCCAAACTGAAAAGAGGGGCTGATAATGGTATGCGTGGTGCAAAGAAGAAGAAAAAAAAAAAAAAAGGAGTGAGAGAGCAAAAGACACCCCCCTCCCTCCCATTCTGTTCTGCACTCCCCTTCCTCCCTAACTCTTCACAATAGACAAAGAAAAAAGAAATAACCTTATAATTGCTGAAGGGGGTGAGGGAGAAAACTGGATTTGGTCTCTTGAGTAAGTAAAGTATGCTACACTGAATAGCCGTCAGGTACTCTTCAATCGGCTTTTTAAAACCGGTGGGTTAACCTCATAGAGACAACCAAAGATAATTACATGTTTGAGATAATTACCAGAGCTTTCAAAGTCCATTTAGATGACACTCGCGGAAACTGACAAACTGATTTTCTTTCTCTGTGGCCTCTTCCACTTCAGCTCTCGCTACAGGCTCCTTGTTTACTCTCTGTGAGCTGAAATCCAAACAAAAACATTAACTCGAGTGCTCTCCCCTCCACGCTATCTAACCCCAAACAAAGCATATTTCTTTTCTTCTTTTTTTTTTTGCAGCTGTGAATGAAAAGGCAGGCGTAATTTCTTGATGACATGTTCTGCTGTGGTTTCTTCGTTAGCCTAGCCTAGCTTCACTCGCAGCCGCCGCGCTGGGATGTTCTCGGTGGATCCCTTGGAGACGGGCTGTTTGTGACGGCGGCCATTGTCGGAGGCTCGCGGGGGGTTAAGGGGGAGAGGAACTTTCCATTAGCTAAGTACACATGTGTTAAGCCAGGTTATTGTTTACTTAGCCAAAGAAACCACAGCAGGCCTTGGGGACAGACATGGCCGCCCATCATAAGTAACACGAGACACAAGCCAAGAACTTTATTTGCAACTGGGATTTTGTGGCAATCACAACAGAGTATCTGTGACACAGTGCGGCTTCACCGAGCACTCGTTTCCAGCAATACTGCACGATTTAAAAACAACTAATAAATCAACCGAAAAACACACTGACGTCTGAAACTGCATGAAGGTGTACATGAAGCCCTGGACGTCCCCGCTCTTTGAAGTCACACTGGCCTTGATTTGCTTAATCAGAATCACCCCTACTTGCTATTCCGCCACAATAATGAAGAGGCTAAGAAACACACAAGTCACGTGGTCGCCTCTTTGTATCACTTGTTGAATCCTTAACAGCCGCCCCGCATTCACTCCCTGATGGAAAAAAAAAGGGGAGTTCAGGGGAGGGGAGGAAGGAGGAGGAGTAGAGGAGGGAGGTGGGGGGTGCGAGTGGGGGTCAAACCTCTCCTCTATTCAGCCACAAAAGCTGCTATTACCAACAATCGCCGCCATGATTCAAAAGTTTGTATTAAGATCAGCAGCGTGCCACTGTAGGAGAGAGAGGGGAGGAAAAAAAGAGTGCGCGCCTGTTAAGTCGGGTGTAACTCGATCCATACTTCAACGAGAAGCGGATAGATTAGCGATAGCGGTGTACTGATTAGGAAAATAGTGGCTGACCCCAGCGGTCAGGGTTTCCATTGAGTTTGAGGGGGGTGGGAGGGGGGTGACCGCCAGAGTTACCTAAACCAACACTGCTGGGTCTCACTGACCTGGAAACCAGCACTTGTATGGCATAACAGTGCCAATTGTTGGAAAAAGATACGGCGATAGCGCTATCAAGAGTAAATTCTTACACAGTGACCACAACCCTACGCTCACAGAGGCAGCTTGTTTAGGAAAGATTGAGCGGGACATAAGGAAAACAGCAACGGTTCCCAAACGTATAGATGTTATTTCAGATTGTTGGTGATTTCACATTCTTTTCATGTGATTTCACCGGCCGGAAAAAAAAAAAAAAATCACACTCTGAAAACATCAGTGCCACAAATCCTCTGTAACGTAAAAACACCTCTCCACTAAATTAAGTCAACAAATTAACTGCTGAGCATTCATAATCATTTACGACTCTCCCACAAAAAGGCAGGAGGAGAATATTTTTAAGGGAAATTTCAATTATTTCCAGCCCCACTTCAGCCTGCATGGCTCAATCAAGTAGAGGAGCTCTTGAGACTTGGAGTGAGTCCTCAGCACTATTAGTAGTGTTCTGCTCTACAGCGGAGAGCCCGGGCCCTCCGAGTTCATTAGCAAATTGCTGTGCCCCTCCCCGCGCTCTCTGCGCAATTAAAGGCAACTGTGCAAATGACGTACGGCGGCGTGGAAATACCGCCCCGCTTCTTCAGGCCGAGGTGAACATGTGTGGCAGGCAAATAGGGACGCAATCAGCAGAGCGACTGCTGCCACATTTCAACAACAACAAGACGACTGAGACAAACGCAGCCATATTCAGTGTGGACATTAAAGGCCTCCAGAAAAACTCACTCAATAATTCTATCGCGTCTTTTATGTTTGTATACAGCTGAGCTCAAAGTAGGATACGTATGTGTAATGGGGCAACTGGAAATGTGCTGCTCAAGTGAAGAAATTAGGCAAACGTGGTGGGAAGCTCTCCAGGGAGCGGCACGGAAAGGGTTAAGAAAGTCCAACTGGTGCTAACCAGTCACTCCACTCACATAGCACCTGAGGGGGGTGCTGCATTTATCAGGCCAGTCTGAGCACACATGCACACAGCAGCGCACACACAAACACACATATATGCATACACATGTAGACAGATGCATGCACACAGCCTGTGCACATTTGCACACACACACACACACCTCCACAAAAAGACACACAAACACAGGAGGGTGAGCCCAAACTGGCTGGGCTGCATTCACAAGCCAGCACAGAGCCTCTCTGACTTTTTCACCTCTCAGCTATGCTCTGCTTTCCTTTGAAAGGGGCGCTCGGCGTCCCTCCATACGCGCCTGCATAGGCACACTAACAAAACAATGTAAAGACATGTGAAGAATATTCAGAAAATTACTGTTATGACGCAAGGGCGCATAATGCAGCAAGAAGTCAGCGCTGTTGGATTGTTGAGTTTAATAAATTCAAAGTATTTTTTTTTTTTTTTCCTCTGACATTTTTTTTCTCCTCTGCTACAGTCGCCTCACTGGAATAAATTGGTTTATGAATAAATGAGCCTGCTTTCTCCGTCTTGTTAACATTGTTCTTTTGTGCAAATTCTCAGCATTTTTTTCCAGTCCACTTCAACTTTATGCCCGAGGGCATATATTAAAAATACATATGGAAAGAGATAATGCACACACAACGCAAATTCGTTAAGGATGTCGCTGCCTAACAACTGCAGATAAGATGTCACACAAAAATAGCCCTCAAAACTCAAAAAATATATATTCAGCCGCAAGTAAGTTATGAAGTGTTCTGCCATTAGATTGACAATGTAAGTATTCAGCAGTGAGAGGCATGCACCCTCTGCCTGTTTGGATATGCCCATTTACACACAGCCTGCTGCTGTGGACAGTCTCCATGTTATCCTACTGGAACATCAGCCCATCCCTCAATATTACACATCTGTCAGAAAGTTTTCCCTCCGTTGTAATGCAAGCTGGGCCCGTGGGTCATTTATATAGCTCTGTCACATCAGCGTAAACACAAGCTTATGTGGTTTTGCCCTAAATTGACTATATGTAGGGACCGTCATTATATTAAAATAGGCCATGTCTTCATCTTATAGTCAATTAAAGATCTGCATCAGTGCCCCAAGCACAACATAATTTTCTCCATATACCTAGAAACCCAGGGGTTTTAACAGACTCTATTTCCATATACCATAAAGCTTCATTCCATGTTCTGACCTATCTAAAAAAAAAAAAAAAAAACTTTTGACAACTGAATCCCAGAGAGAACACAACAAGCCCTTCAAAGACCACTCTTACATGCACAAGTGGCGTCTGTGTTATTTAATTCTGCTTCTGGATTAAATGAAGTATTATCTTCCGGGTGATCTTTCTCATTTCCATAATCAGCCATAAGGGCCACGGGATGGAGGAGTGCATGCGCGGCGGGGTGGGGGTCTTCCCTGTCGGGCCCCAGTCCGCTCCCAGTCCTGCCATTCAGCGCAGAACATAAAAGCCGGTGGCTGTCTCTCTCTCTGCTCAGACCAGCCACTCAACCATATGGAAGTCCGCGGATTTAAATTATTTAGCCTAATCGCTTCATTACTTTTTATGTCGGACTATCCAACTAATCCCTTTAATTTGGACACTTGATTTCTTTTCCCTCATCGGCGTCCATAGGATCCAGCCGCTGCTCGGCTAAAACTCTGGGACAGTTTAACTTATTGAGACATGGTCTCATAGCCTGCAACGCTGTCTCCTGCACACATGACTCGAGCTATTAATGGCCGAAAATCCAGATTTGCATAATTCTAATCATCGGTCGCTGTTATCATTATTTAACGGCAGTGTATGGACCATTAGGGTCATGCCTGCGCGCACACTACAATGTCCCCGGAGTGCCAACAGTCAGTGGAGCACATAATGAAGGCTGTGGTTATCTCTGATATCGGCACAAAAGGAAACACTCCCTAATCTACCTTTAATACCCGCTGCTTCTATAGCTCTCAAAAAAAAAAAAAAAAATCAGCCTTATTGGTGCTGAATCTGTGCGCCCTGAGCGAAATAAAGGCGGAGGAGAGGAGGGGTCTCGATAAGCAATGTGCACTCATGTCTAAGGAAAAATACTGACAAGACGCGTAATGAACCGTGAACTCCACAGTGGAGAAACCAAGGCACCTAAGCCACAGCGTGCAGCCCATGGTGCTGCTGCTCTCTCCTGGGCTGCACAGCACAGACGAGCTGATAACGTTTGCTTTTGCTTCAGAAAGACGCAGAGAGGAGAGGAAAACGGAGAGAGGCTCTAAATTAAAATCGACATGAAGCAGGTCAAGTTTATGGCGATGCTTTTTCGAGCTAATCTTCCCAGGTCGGTTCCGGGTTCAAGTCTTAATGGGCCAATAATAGCAACATTATTCAGAAATTTTTTCATTCCGATGGATGGAATGTAAAACGGCCTTAATCATATGCAAATAACAGCGCAGCGGAGTAGTGACCCAGAATAGCTGAATAGCCAGCAGGGAGAGGACATGCACGCGCACAGGCACGCACGCGCGCACACACGCACACGCACACACACACACACAGGGAGATGGGGGGCTACCTGATCAAGGGCCACCGATGATCTTGTGATTTCCTCGCTGTCTGATTTGGACCCGCCCTCTCTGTCGTCTATGACCAAGTCGATGGGCATCTTGCCTTTCAAGCAGCTGATGTACCGGTGACAGAAATTATCACACAGCTCGTGTACCTTCAGAGAGAGAGAGAGAGAGAGAGAGAGAGAGAGAGAGAGAGAGAGAGAGAGAG
>JBBMOE010000038.1:4263130-4280630 GCA_037975065.1 Chaetodon trifasciatus
ACACACACACACACACACACACACACACACACACACACACACACACACACACACACACAGCACGGAGATCACAGCACAGTTCCAGCATCTTAAGTATTCATAGTTTAAAAGTTAACATGATCTCTGGCACCGCGTGATTCTTTTGGCACCGCGATAACTTAGCAGGCAAAATGTGCTTAAAACTCCGTTTCTCTTTATTTCTTTCGCATTCAAAAAGTTTTTAATATTGCTTCATATTTGCCTTAAATTATAAAAACTTTAAATCAGATCACTTTGGGCTGCTTCTGGCTATTTTCTGTCCAGTTCCCGTGCCGCGCCGCGGTGGCAGTGCGCTCCATCCGCGCTGTGACAGTAACTTTATTTTTTTTTTCCTCCCCTCAAAATAGAGATATCGTCGAAAATTGACAGTGACAAGAGGGCTCAGGGGCTACAACGCACTCAACACCCGTGTTAAATTCATCATCGGTGCCCCGGGTAGTGGCCATTAGACGAGGGTGACCCGCTTGACTGACATTTAAGGTAAACTGTTTAATTTCGGCTACTTATTACATTATCGCTGCCAACGCGGCGCATCCCATCGCCCGAGAAACAAAAACGTCTGATGGGTAGAGAAATACAGAGCTGCAAGCCACCTTTAACTTCAATTTTCTTTATAGCTGCGCAGACCACCCCACAGTTCACAACCTCTTATTTACAGCACGCGTTACAGGCTGCGTGATGTGAGAGGAGGCAGTGCGCACGAGCAAGTTTTTGAAAACTAAAACTTTTAACAGCTCTGAGGATGTTTCATAGCGTTAAAGTTGAGGTTAAAGTTGGCAGCACAGGCTACTGCAGTCCATCTGATACGGAGACAAATCAGAGTTTTACACCCACTCCTGCCTCTATCCACAGATGGCTGCCTGGGGCCTTTTGCCCTCCACAAAGAATCACTTCTAAAACCCGCAAAGTTCGCCTGTATGTTTCACCTTGCACGCAGCTCCTGCCAGCATTAAACTTCATTAAAACATGCGGGGAGATTTGGGCACAGAGATATCCGTTCCAGTCGTAACAGCTTGCGTCGTGATTAAACGCGGAAGAGAAATGGCCCCATGATTGATTTTGACGCTAATTATAACCGACTAGCAAAAATACTTTTTTTTTTTTTTTTTTTTCCTCCAAATACAGCCCAAAGGTCTGAAGTGGCACACTGGACGGAAATGGTGAAAGAATATTACCTTCTCCAGCTCCAGAAGATGAAATCGTAAAACTTGAATGGCTTGAATCATCTGAAAAATTAAAATAACAATAAAAAATGAGCTGCTCACATCTCTTGATATTAAACAGGCACGTTTTTCTCAATACAAGTAACTGCAGACGAGGAAAATATTCATATGAATGGATTTTATGTGGAACTGATATTAAACTTGGACGTTATTGCAATATGGAGAGCAGGCATACAGTACAGCCTGGCGCTGCAATAAGCCTCAGAGTCAGAGATCTATTAGCCACCAACTAGTCGTGAGGAAATCGTTACTCTCACATCACATTCAAACTGTGCAAAGTGAAAAGCGTGAATAGAATAACTTTCCAGGCGGAGTTCAAAGGTTGGTGACAGCTGTCTAACAGCGGCCCTTCATCTGCAGATACAACCGGGGGCCATCGTGATATCAAACAGCCCAAAAAGAGGAACATCACCTCCAATCCTGCTCTAACTTCTCAGCTCCACTCTCTGACACGCATGTACAGCCCGCCAGTAAACATGCAATAAACACCCAAAAAATGCTCAGAGAAAATATAATGTGTCTTACCAGATTATCCAACTCTGGATTCGATGAAAATAAAGGCTTTTCTGCCCGAATCTAAAAGCAAAAACATTTCCATAAAATATGTGAATATGAAATATAATCACGTTCTACATGTTGTATAAAGTTGGATTAAATGTAACATGCTGGTGCTGACATACGGCTGGATTAACTGCTACTTTACGCACCGCAAACACGCTATAGGAAATAAGCACATTCTGAAATAACTTCTTTATTAGTGAGAGCCGTCTGACTTTCTGTCACTGCAGAATTAACATGACGCACAACAGTCAGACTTCACACTTAATGCGTGCAGGAGAAGAGCTCAACCAGCCCGAGCATGCAGTTCAAAAAAAAAAAAAAAAGAAGTCAAACTTTCCTGACCTGTTTTGCAAACACTGCTATGTCTTCATTGAAAGATTCCGATGAACAGACGTCTCCTCCTGCCACCCCGGGCTCTCTGGGGGTGCAAGTCGCTAATTCACATTTCTCAAAAATCAGTGCAAGCAAGGGGAACAGGGGGTGCCTGGGAACACACACAATAGCAAATGTCACCAGAGAGAACAGCGCCGGGGTCAAGACTACTCCAGGCTAGATTTAGCCAGCCATGCTACTCTTCAACAACTCGCCCATGGGGACTGCTGCTGCAGCCCATGCTATTATATTATGCAGAGGCTCGGAGAAAGGCTGCAAACAGCGGGCAGACTCTGTGATTAAATCTAGGTGCGCCTAATAGCATAAAAGCTTTAGAGTCAGTCAAACAATTTTTTTTTTTTTTGCACAGGTCTCCGTTTGGATCCCAGACGCGCGCGCGCGCGTGTGTGTGTGTGTGTGTGTATGTTTGGCCAAAACCTCTGAAGCTGCAGGCGACTAAATGTGCGCACATTTGATGAGTATTTATTGTTGAAGTCATCAGAGTAAATATGTGCAGACTGGCGATGTGCTGAAAGTTGTCAGTGTGGCGTAAGATGGTGAAACTGGCATGTTTGGCCACCGTGGAAGTATCATGCTTAGATTTTTTTTTAATTAACTGCTGTAAATTAATAAATGGCATGCATATGTGGGATTTCCTTTAAACATGATATATTTTTAATTTGCTGGCACGTTACCCACAATTAATTAAAACGGTTAAAAGAGAGAAGGTAATTATTTTTCTCTTAATAAACGATTAAACTTAAATAGAAATCAACTCAAATTTAAAAAGTAGAAATACTAATTAAAGTGGACTTCGTCTCATTATTATCGTTAAGAGTCTAATTAAAATTTTCTGTAAAATACTGAACAGCAGGACATTCGTGAGGCAGCTTAAGTAAACTGTGCATTTGTTTTCGCTCCTCTGTTTGTTCAATTGTTCACCAGCAGGAACACGTGATAAATATGATTGACTTTAAAAGCACAAAAATCCAAAGTGAGGAAAAAATAAATAAAGGAAGGACAAAAAGGCTGCGGCCGCTCTCCTTCCCTGCGCCTCTGCAGCAGTTTGGGCTCCAGTGTTTTTGCTGAAAGGCTTCATCGAGCAGCACGGCCGTCCCGGGCACTGAGCTGCTGTTTTCCTGCTACGACACCGACTTTGCACCCACTAACCCACCCGGCTGCCCCCTCCAGGCCTGGATGCACGCCTGCCCCGCCAGAGAGCGAGTTTCCCCGCGGACAGGAGGCTTGCACCTACCCGTAGATAGCGTCTTTATCTCTCTTGAGAGCGTCGTTAACAGAGGAGCCCATACTTGGAGGCATGGTGTTGGTGTGGGCGGTGTGCGGGTACTGGTGGGAGTGCAGCTGGGGCCCGTGGTTGAGGTGCACCGCCTGCATGGACCGGGCGCCGTGCGGGTCTCCGTACATGGTGGTCGGGATGCCCACCCCGTCCATCCCGTAGTGGGGCAAGTCTTCGTACTGCACACAACAAACGCGGGGCCACAGTGAATACACATGCACAGGAATATGTCAGACTGAAACTTCGCTGTGAAACCACAAGTGGCGAATATGTTAGAAAAGTTCTCTTCAGCCGGACAGGTGAGACCTGAAGTCTGATTTTTGGTCTAAAAAAAGTCAAGTAAAAATCTGACGTGTTTTCCTTAATTTCCAAAATAAGTCCACACGTTTGAACCTTTGATTCAATTGTCTTTTCCTGCTTTCTTTCATAAAAGCGACGCTCACAACACATGCAAAACCAGGGAAATTAAATTATAGTTGTTTAATTTTTCACTCGTTTTCGAGAAGACGAGCTTTAAAAACTGAACTCTGAGCGACTTGTTCAGCAGGATTGTGTTTACAGCAGGAAAACTACAACACTTATTCTGAAAGGAAAACTAGTTTTGTTCTCAGCGTATTCCCAGTGACCTTTGTAGCTCAGATGTGAGCAAAATAAATATGAATTATTGAATATGTTCAAAAATACTGGGAGTGTAAACAAGTAAAGCAATAGCAGCGTGGCTCTGCTTTGATTAAACAAGCAGTAATTAGGTTTTAACACCACCAGTCTGCTGTTTTCACTGTGCACAACAGCAAATGTGTCAGACTTGTTACTTGCAGTGTTTCCTAATTTTAAAGGCTCTTAATTGTGCAGAATGTTATTACCCATCCAGCACACTGTGATCAGAGCTCTCAACAAACGCAAGCGAGCGCCTGTTGTGTTTTTCAGACAATGTTAAACTGGAGCTGGATGTCCAAACTTTTCCACGTGTCAGTTTGGAGTTAAATAATGTAGCCTCGTCTTGACACTGTTCTCCGGCAGTTATTAAGGACTCTGCTGGTGTGTTCAAACGCAGAAATGTGGATCCAAGTATGCAAAAGCCTGAAATAAAATCTTCATTCGAGGTTTGCCTCTTTTAACAGATTAAAAGGAGGCTTGAATTATTGATTATGCTCTCTGGAAGTGAGAAACAAGTGCCGGGGAAAGAGTAAAAAGCATTATCACTTAAAGCTGAGCATTTCGACCCTAAAGGCAAAGAGGTGCAAACCCCAGCGTGGTGCAGCTCCAGTGCCAAACTAAGCAGCTAAATGTGCCCCGAACATCGCTGCTTTTACACTGTTTACTATCCGCGTGAAGATCCCAGCCGCTGTTCTGAGCAGTCCTGGGGTGTATGAATCAAAGCGTTTGTCATCACCTCATTATGAAAAACTGCCTCACTGGCTTTATGCTAATATTGCATGTTTGAGCACATTTTGCGGTGCAAAAGGCGCGTGATGAGGCAGAGGTGGCGGTGAAACCAGGATTTTTATTTTGTTTACAAACGCTCCGCTCAACGTGAAATCTTGACCGAACAGTCGGGGGAGAAATGTGGAGATTTGTTTTGCCTCCATGCCCTCCCCCGCTTCGCTTCCAGTAACTGGCCTGTCATAACTAATCTAAAAAACATAGCCGATGTGAGATATGATCGCGCTTCCAATGTCCCTCGGCGGGCCGGTTTGTGGAGCAAACGAGTGCGGCCGTGCGTAATACCGTGCCAAAAGACGCCAAAAATGAGATCGTGTCTCCATGTGTCAGGAAGACGACAGAAACTTTCGCCGCGAGTGTGTGTCCGTGCGGGTATGTGTGTCATTAAGCCACGTTACAGTGCAGGATTGCATTCAAGCACAGCACACTTAGAGAAACTTTTTAGGGGGGATTGCCCTACGTACCCGTTGCGCCATAACCCTCCTGACTCCCTGGTCGTCCTTTCAGTTTAGATAAATCCCCTCTGAGGCCAGGGTGGAGACGAAATGAAGAAAGAAAATCCAAATAAATGGGAAGATGTTTCAGCCAAAATCCCGTATGCCTTTTTTTCCACGGAACGGTGAAGCCAGCCCCCGCTTTCTGCGCAAGTTTAGCCCAGGCGCGGCGAATAGGTCCTCGGCTATCCTCGGGGCAGCGGCGCCAGGCTCCTTTTCCAAAACCAGGATGAAAATAAAATAGCCCCTCAAACAAAACTGGCGACTCTCATGGCTTTTTGCCACTCCGCCTGTCAGTCAAAACGCGAGGGCTTGTCAAAAGTACCGGATGAATGATGGTCCGACGCGCGTCTCCACGGGATCGGCACCACCTAAATGTTAATGGTCACAATCACAGTTAAAAAATGAAGCAGCTCTCCTCTCGTTTTCTTTGATCACTCTCGGCTCCCGGCTTGATTTTCTTATGCAAAAGCGTCTAGAGGAGATCAAGAGGAGGTGGGGTGATAATTCTGGCTTAGGCTTTCTTAAAGGAGCCACGATCGATGCTGAGCGTGTGTGCGTATATGTGTGTGTGTGTATGTGTCTGTATGTGTGTGAGTGCGTGTGTATGCATGAGCCGCCTGCCCGTTTGTGTACAATGGATGTGTGTGTTGAGCTGAGGAGGAGCGGAGGATCTGGACCAGACTGCTGAAACCCGGAAGTAGTGGTGGCCATAACAGGTCGCGTCTTACACAACGCACCGGGCTGCAGCAAGTCGTGCGGAGAGGAGGGGGGGTGGGAGGACCCTGCGAGCCCGGCGAGCCGCACCGCGAGCTGCAACAACACGGGGATAAACGCAGAATATCCACCTATGACTTCAGCTCCATGTCTAGTTTGAATAAACTGAGTTTACTGCTCAGTCTGAAGCGGTTTTAAACACCGAGCCGTTCGTGTTTCGGGACTGACGCGTCCAGTTTCCACTTCTCTGCTTGTAAACACTTTATTAACGGCTTATTGAACCGTCTTTCAGCTCTCATGTGAGGTACTGTCACGTATGTTATCAGGAGCCTGTGCGGTCTGAATTGTAGGATGAGTCTATAATGACTAATTTCTTTCTTTAAAACAAGTGCTAAATGTAAAACTACAGTCAGGTGAAGTCAGTCAGCATCATGTCTGCTTGATATTCACAGAGTAGCTTGAAGCCAAACTTCTAGTCGTGCGGGTTTTGCGCCTGTGGTGGCTCACTATCAACTTCTATTGAGGCTTCCCACGTTTGCATTAATGCACATAAGAATTAATAATGGAAGTGGACAGCCATGAAAAGTGTCAGCTCCACATAAGAACAATAACAACTTTCTCCAAGTTTATGGGGAACACTGCTTATATTTCATTTTAAGAATTGTTTGCAGTGCGCAGGGAGTCTGATCAGTCTCCACATTGTGACCCTGGCTCACGGTGTGCGTGCTTAACCCTGAAATAGATTGTTTAAACGTTACAGTGGCTCTTCACAGCATCTTTTTCTGTCTGAAGAACAGTTCACATGTCGTCCGTCCCTCTCCCCCACAGCCGCGCCGAATGGGTCGCTCCAGTCTGCCCGGGCTGTCCAATGGCAGAGAGGCTCTGGGATGGGAGCCCCCTATTGGCTCTGCACATGATCGATCCGGGGCTGATTGATGGCTTTTAGGCCACATTTGCGAGGAGGCGCAAAACAAAACATGGTCCGCGAGTAGAAAACACACACTCTGCGTTTTCTGTCAGNCACACACACACACACACACACACACACACACACACACACACACACACACACACACACACCCCTGACTTAATTACTTACCTCTAACTGCACTCACACTTTGACACTTTGACTAAACTTCAGCAAAGCAAACAGAGCGACACTCAGATGAAGATATTGTCAACTTTCTTCTCTCAGAAAAGTTATTAAATTCAACTTTCGTCTCCTCATAATGAACCTTTCGCTTGAGTTTGACGGTTTGCAGTGCAGAGATTGTAAAAGTTTGGTCAAATATTGATGAGCTTTGATTTATGGAGGGGGAAACTTAGATTCTCGAGTCATTTCGAGAAAAGTAATGACTTGAGTAATGTGTGGATGTAAATTATCAAAATAGTTTGAATTTACTGCGTTATCTCGTTATATTTGATACCTCGCCGGGATATAAACGGGTGCAAATCTTATTTAATTTAATGTATCACGTTTTTTTTAATTAAGAAGTTTAACTACCACAAAATCTGCATAAAATATTTATGACATATTTCCCGGTATATGAAGTAATATAAAAACGGGAGAAGTTAGATGCATGAGGATTAGTTTTAAAGCAAGAGGCAAACGTGAAGGATTTGCAGAAATTAGAGGAGATTTTTGTTTATTTCTCTGGTTGTTTTCCTCGTGATGAGCACCGGCAGGAGGTTTACCAAACTTTTTATTTGCCTCTCATCTGTTATCACACATGAGCAGAGTGTAAAGCAGCACATTATCTTATGATTATGCTCACTGGGGTTGCTGCTCGGTGACAGCCTGCTTGAAGTTTTTTTTTTTTTTTTTTTTTTTTCCCTCCCCGTGCAGCGCGTCCACTCATCGATCATCTGCCCCCGGTGCCAGAAATGGTGTCATAACATGATAATGCGGCTTCACACATTCGGCGGTGATTCCTGTGGTAAAAACCCGACCGGTGGGATCCGATGGGACAAATTCAAAGGCATGAAATGACGATCAAAGCTGCCCGCAGTCCGGCCGGCGAGGCTCCGGGGCGCGGACGGCAGAAACGACGGAGCCGCTCAGGACGCACGGACTTTTACGCACAGAGAAACCGGATCAAGTAGTCGACTTGGCTGTCTTGTGCTCGTCGAGTTTGTTAATTCGGTTATTTATTGGTGAGTAGAAACTCTCCTTCTCTCATTCTTCCCTTTATTTTCACCGCGTATTAAATTATTTAAAAGGTTATTATTGTCACATGGATATTTGGTTGAAGGGAAGTTATTTTGAATCAAAGAAGAGGCTGATGTTTAAATCCACTTCCAGCTAAATTTGTGGGTTTAGTGAAACGCAAACAGGATCATATAGCTCACTACACCACAAGGCACACTAAATTTTAGAGGGTCATTGAGAAAAAGCACAGCTAAATTAACATGAAAGGAGACCACATCAGCGCCCGACCACTGTAAAATAACTACAATGGCATTATAAAGCAATTAAGCTACTTCAATTAGCGTCTATAAAAGCAAACTGGAGCTCCACTTTCTCTCCTGGAGTTGCTCTTTCGTGAGGGTCAGCGCATTTTGGCATCCTGAAAGAGAGCAGGGGGGGGCAAATACCGTCATTTCTGTTTAATCCGCTTTGCGATGACGGTAATGCTGCGAGTCGTTTCAATAAAATCAGCAGGTATTACTTTCAAGCGGCTGAATGGAAATTGACAGCATGTTTGACTGCCGAAACAAATGAAAGTGTTACTCGGTGGCCTGTGCGCCCTGACTTGCGCTGCTTGGAGACAAAGAGAAGTTGCAGCTTTTGTGTTAGTTTGTAAAACACGCGCATCCTGCAGAAATTCAGCGTCTAAGATGCGCGTTCATCACTGTGCCACATGACTGTTTCACCAGTTATTTTTAGCTCAGGGAACTGCGCAATAAATAATGCAAATTTGAATGTTCATTTTAATACGTGCAATTTTGGGTTAAAAAATAAAAAACAGCACCTCCTGGTTCAGGGGATCACTTTGAGATCGGCTCCATCTCTGCTGGTCTGTCGCTGTCTGGAGGAACCAGGAGTAACAGGCAGCCTGAGGAGTCAAACTGAGGTCAAACTTTCTGCAGCTCCGCGCCTAAACGTGCCGGGATCTGCAAAGGCCACCGAGTCGCTCTGCTTTGTGTCACCGCCGCGGCGCGCAGACAGACGCACAGACCTGCTGCAAAGTTTTTACAGCTCATCTAATTCTGTGCGTTTCATCGTCTGTCAGAACAACCCAGCCGGATTCATCAGGGTGCGTTCAGGCGCTGCGCTCTGAAATCATTCAGTCAGGGGAAAAGAAAAAAAAAAAAAAGGAGCTCGGCTTTGTACAAGCAAATGATTTCTCTTGCCTCGGAGATTTATTTTAAAAGTTAGAGTAATGAGCTACAGCGCGAGGCGGCATCATATGAGACAGGCACGTGCTCCATCCTGATCCTCCATCATCGTCTACAAATGACTGGTTGATGGAAGTTTAGTGAAGGTTGGAATTGTTTTAATACGCAGTTTGGCTCAAATTATTGTAACAGGATGATGGGATGGAATGAGTTTTTGAGACAATGGCGCTAATATTTCAGGAGAATAATTACACGGCACCAAAAAACATCGAGGTAAATACTGAGACTGTCGGGCAGTGGTGTCAAATCTGCGCTACAATTGCAATAATACAATGTATTTAAATGTTAATTTCAAACAATGAAATCGGTCACAGTTTTGTTTTCTTGTTTGTTTGTTTGTTTTTATCAAGTCTCACTCTTTCCTCTGGGAGTTTTCACGTCTGCAGTTTGTGGCCCAAACGTTCATGTGAGCTGCTCTCCTCTCACACACATTAATGCTTAATCATTTGCGCCTTCTACCGGAGCTGTTGGAAACTACAGGGCATGCACAGAGGCTGAGGAGGAGAACTGCTCAGATAATTAAGATTAAAAGTAAAACCCATGCAGTATAAATCCACTTTAACTACTTGGTGTGCTTCTGTTGCACCGTCAGCATTTGTACCTTCTTCAGCGTGAAGCACTACATGCAGAATAGACTGTGAACCTATAAAGAAACTGATTGTTATATTTCTTCTCCTGATTCTTGTAAATAATTTAACCTGCTAATAAAATATACAATAGTTGTCTTTGGGTGTGTTGCCTTTTTTTTTTTTTTTACGTCCAGTATTTATCTGTTTGTTTTATCTGAAGCTGAGTCTGAAACTGTTGATGCGATGAAGCCGAAGGAGAGCTGCTCATTGTCATTGCTGCTTTTAAGTGACATATTATCCAGGAATGAGCTTTGAGCTTTTCTTAAGATGCAGTCAAAGTTATGAAGTCAAAGTTTGTGCAGAAACTTTAAAGAAAATCCCTTTCTAGATGTCTGTGTGTGTAAAACTATAACTGCTGTCTATAAGTAGAAAATTAAGGGAATCAGCTGCACTTTTTCTTAATGTGTCCAATACTTTTTTCCTGTGTCATCCCAATTTATTGCACATAAGGTTTCTATATATGTTGAGTGTTATTGAGTCAATACCAACACCTGGTCTACATTTCATGTGAATAGCTGCATTGGAAATATGTTTGATGAAAAGAAACGCTGAACGCTTACTGTTGGACTGTGTCTCTGCCACAGACTAAGAGCTGCTGTCTGAACAGTTCGTACGTAGGTGTCGCACTGACGTGAACATGTGGACTCACCATAAAGAAGCGCAGCCGGCTGAACCTGAACAGACCCGAGATCTGCTTGGACGTGACAGTCGCACCGGCATCACTGCATCACACCTATAGATACATATGTGGCGAGCAGCTGCTTTCCTATATGGTGAGAAGTGTGTGAAATTAGATGCACACATATATAGAATTCTAAACGTGTACACACACACACACACACGCACACACACATACACACTGCAGAAGTCTGTGATTATAGCTGTGCCGAATGCTGCCAGTCAATTTTCACATTGTGCCACCGGCCACCAGGTCAGCAGCTCCACTTTTCCTCTGAAAGGCTGCTGAGTCTGAATTAACCCCACAGATAGATAGAAAGCTCATCACTCCATCACACACACCTCCCGTTCTCTCTCTCTCTCTCTCTGTCTCCCAATGTCTCTCGCCCTCCCCTCCCAGCAGCATTTGTCACCACCACTATTATTTCAGGTGTGCTAATGGTGTCGCAGACACTTTTGCTGAGGGGGGGACAGAGAGGACGGAGCGAAGAGGGGAGGACGGGAGGAGATAAAGAACAGAAGGAAGAGGAGTAGTCATCATCATCACATGAACTCCTCTCTCCCCCAAAAATCCACGGGTGAGGGGTTTGGGTGAGGGAAGGGTAAGAGGTATCATGTGACAGTCAGTTGCACCGTTCAGGGTGGAGGGGTAAGGGTGGCAGTGGGTGGATGGGTGAGGATGGGGGGTTCTCACACCTCCCAGGGAGACTGTGAATTGATCAGCACCTTAGAAAGAGAGGGAGGGCAAGTGAGAAAAAAGGAGAGCGGCAAAGCAGAGATGAAGGATGACGATGAGGAGAGAACAAGTGGAAAAAGCTGGGTGTTGGAGCTGAGCTATAAAACCAGGAGGGGGAAAAAAACAGAGCGATAGGAAGGGAGGAGTGAGGAAGGCTGCAGAGGAGGTGTGAAGACTCATCTTTTCCTGGATGGGTGTGAGTTTAGGCTGGAGTGGAGAGTGGCCTGGGAGCACAGCATAGCCTAGTGGTAATAAACCAGCAAACCCCGGCAGAGAAACAGCTGCTCCGAGGGAGCCGCGTGAAGGGCTGTGATTCAAAATGGACCGTTCAGAGCGAGCAGGGCATGTTTACTGAGCTTCACGCATCAATCGATCAATAATCTGAGATCACACGCAGCGCGGTACTCTGTTGCACTGAGGTTTTTTTATTCTAATGAGATGATTCTGATTATTTTTGTCCAGTTTTATTTCAAATGACAGAAGTCTGATTTTACCTGAAAAATACAAAAACTTCACATATTAAACTACTGAAATAATATTCTGTAAAGTTGTAGTTCAAAACTAAAAAATCATGGAAACAACAAATTAAAGAGTCATATTTTAACACACACAGTAAGAGTTTCTTACAGCTGCAGAGGCACTGACTCGTGGTCTGTAGGACTTTTATTCTGACAACAAAAGATTTAAAGAGTCTCCAACATGTCTTTTGGATGTTTCTTAAATTAAAATGATAAATATCAAAAATCATAATAAAACACAAATAAAAACAAATGTGTTTGTGTTTTCCTTTACAGCCAAACTGTGCCACACTCAGTCTGACTCTTTTTTGATTTTCAGAGTAAAAGCATTCCTTCAGGCGATGGCCGGTTTCTTGCCCAAGCGGCTGGTCGAGTATAAAAACCTTAACCGAGACCAGCGTTTGGCTTGTGGCTGATCTGTATCTCCCAGCCTAAACACAAGGTCACAGTAAAAGTACGGTTGTACTTTACACACTCACACACCACAAAACCCCTGAGCAGTACTCTGACAGTCAGTGAAGGTGACAAAAACCGGAGCGTTTCAGTCACACTGCTATGAAGAATTCCTAGATAATGAATTAATTTCTCACACAGAGTAAACATTTCAGATTAAACTCTTTGTTCATTTGTCCATCCCTTTTATCAAAGCACGCTCTGTAGAAAACTGTCAAATAAGAGTTTTCACATAGAAATGCTAAAAACATCAAATGAATGCAGTAGATACAAGACAACAATAAAATAATAGTGATCAAATGAAGTGATGTGTACATTTATATATACATATAATTCTAGTATAAGCCGTCTGAGAGCACAGAGGAAATAAGTCTCAGACGTCTCGTCATGTGAACTAAACAAGAGAGACGCTAATGCAGCAGTGCAGGAGATTAGGAAGGAAAAATCTCAGTTTACAAAAAGCTCTGTGATCTGTGTGACTGCAAGGCTGGAAAGATGTCAGCTGACTGGAAAATATCATCAGACTCAGGTGTCTTTGGCTGCAGCAGTGAGAACCAGGAGGAAACGCTTCCTCCTCACCGATCTCACCCCCAGACTGAGAGTCCGCTGCCAGAGGACCGAAGCTCACTCCGTCTGAGGCGTACTCAGGCACGAGGCTGCTGCAGACTCTTAAAACCTGCTCTGAAACAGCCACACATGCAGTGAAAGGCCTCGTTCTTCAGGTCAGCAGCTTGAAGCAGGTCTTAGGTTAAGACTTTGTCTTTCAGTGTTTATCTCTGAGAGAAATAAGACACCTTGAAGATGTGCAGAAGATAAAAGGTTTGGTGATAATTACAACGTGGACTTCAACATAAATTACATTCATATACATATCAGGTCAGATACTTGAAGACCAGTTCAGCGCAGGGGCGCCCGCCCATCCCGGCAGCAGTGAATCAGATTACCAAACACGCTGATTGACTGCAGCGGTTGCTGGTGAGCCTACAGCCATCTCTCCCAAACAAAGTTATCTCTAGAAGAAGTTCATGAGGAGGTCAGCGGTCACATCATCTCATCTAAGATCCCCCCGTGTGCTGTGCGACCCTGCAGGATCCTAATAAAGAAGCTTCCCGAGCATAAATTCCTGTCATAACAACAAATGTCGGGTACGTTGAAGTGCAGAGGACTGGTGCTGCTGTGCGCTAACTGCGGCTGTGCTGCAATAAATGGAAGCAATTATTCTACTCCGGAGTACCAAAACAAAAACAAAACAAAAAAAAAAAAACCACAGCAAGGCTCTTCAAACAATGAGACGTAAAGTTGTTTTCTGAGAAAAGTTCTTCTAAACCCACACGCAAACTGTCAAAGAATCAAGGTAGCATGATTTGTTGTAAATTTATTCTACTTAGCTTTTGTTAATTATCACAAGTGTCATAACCATCAAAAGACAACAACAGACGACTTGGCGCACGCTGCTGTTTGACACTTCTATCTTTATACCCTTTGTTCTGTCGCTCTTTCTTTCCTCCTTTGTTTATCACACATTATACCACACCTGCCTCAGATAATTATTCTTCCCTCTCACTTTTTTGCCTCGTCCTTGATTTTCTGAATGCAGACAGAACCTGTAAATTTGAAGATTTCTATTCTAAAGAGCCGTGTGCTGCGTCGAGCCTGGGGGGAAATAAAACGTCATTACATTGTCATCAGGATATTCTGAATTAGAGGCGATCTGAACCTGCGATCTTTTCTATAAATCCTTTCGTAAGCATGGGTGTACTTTTCTTTACATGCTGTTTATCCAGTCCAGGAATGAAATGTCTCATCTAACCAGTGCATGTGCGACATGTTTTCACTGCACTTCAATGTCACCTGCACTGTGACACGCTCATCACAAGCAGTTTGTAGCAGTGACTCATTTTTATAGCTTCTACACACACACACACAGCATGGTGTGAGGTAAACACCTGCAGAAATACTTCTAGTTTTTAAAAATCAAAAGATCCAAAGTTTTTGAAAAGGCTTTTTTGTTTTTTTTGCACGCTGTCACTAAAAACCTTCTCTGCCTTTGGAGACTTTCGTGATTTGACATCAAGGTTAAACAAATTCTGCAACTCCTGGATTTTAAAATCTTTTGAAAAATTGTACTGTAAACTCATCAAATAAGAAAAAAAACAAGCGGTTTCTCTCTGTCCCTGAAAACTCTTGGTGATATGAGGTAACCGCTCAGCCCCGGTTGCATAACATCAATTTAGTTTAGATTAGTAATTTCTGAATAAACACGACTGAACTGAAAAACAGACTCTCAATATTGCCGTAATCCAACAAAGAGAGAAACGGAGCAGCTGCGGCTGACCGCCGCGCTTTCCGAATGGGAAAACACACAATTTCCTTCCAGAAACAGTGACAGAGTTAATCAGGCCGGATTGACATGTTAGCAGTGATTACATCGGGCCTGGATTTGTTCCTCACCACCAAACCACCAGAGCTTCCACTGCAGCAGGGGTTTAACTTCCCAATTCCTCTTATTTTCACCCAATGCTGTAATAAAACCTAAACTCTGATTTACTCTCCATATAATAACCTCGCAGCACAGAGCCCAAACACCGAGTCTGCATCAACCTGAGGCGACGGTGAAGCGTTGGCAAACAATTCTTCTTTTCATTTCATTGAAACTCGCTGAAGTATCGGATGAGAGTTTCACTGCATCAGGACGACGCACACTGTTAATTACTCACATACAAGTACTGCAATCAAAACAAGACAACACTAAAAATAATCAGACTCACTTCACAAACTTAATGCCAAACATTAAAAGTAGCTTTACTCAAGTTCAATTTTGAGATACTTGTACTTTAATGAGGTATATGTTTATACCCATATTGTACTTTTTAATCTACTGCATTTACTTGTCAGCTTTAGTTACTTTGCCGGCTCAGATTTTAGATATAAATATGTATAAAATGATCAATAAATAAAATATGATGCATTAAATCATCCCGCAGGATAAAGTAGATAAATTAGCCACATCTCAATCAACTGTAACATTAAATGCTGTTTACACACTGAGGCATCAATAAAAACAATCCAACAATATATCTTCTGCTTCTTGATGGATGTTTTGATGATAATAATTCTGCACTTTTACTGAAGATAACAGCTGGATTTTCTCAAAAAAAAAAAAAAAAAAAGATGTACAGACAAAAATAATCCCTCTCAATCATCACTTACGCCTCACTTAAAATGAGCGGAGGTGTTCAGCCTGTTTTCGCCACCAGCCTTCAGGCAGCGGGTGTGCAGCCCCCAGCCCGGCAAAGGGTGTGACGGCAGGACTCCATAAAAGCGACCAGGTGCCAGATCGTAAGCACACACCCACGAAGAAGCTGATAAAATAGAGAAGGGGCCGGTGAATGTTGTGTTTAACTGCGGCAGACAAATCCTGCTCATTCTGCATGCAGGGCTTTCTCTGCTCTGTGATATTACTGCTTTTAAACGAGCAAAGGATCGCAGTACTTCTCTGCCGCTGCCCATCTGCGACAAATCTAGTTAAAGTAAGAGAAAGAATTACTGCAAACAGTTTTTGACCAGTGTCTGCAACGTTTTACAAAACGCACCAGTGCTTCAGGAGCAGCGTGGGTTAATCTGAGGGTCCTGAGGGAGGCAACATCACAGGCCTGCGCATAAACATTTTAGAGACTGACCTTTCACCTATCAGGCTCTGAAAAAAGGAGTCTGCTGGGGTGACTTGTCCAAAACTGTTACAGATCACATGCAGTGTCCCTCAGACATTCAGACAGGTAAACTGTGTGCATGCGTAACACAGACTCCTGCAGTCGGTCCCACAAAAGTGAACCCACGCGCTCCTCAAGGAGACACAGGTAAGCGTCTCCTCTGATTTTCAACAGCTACAAACATCTATCACGAAACTGAAGAAACACATGAACTACGCCTGCATGTAAACATGCACACACACCAACAAACACACTCGTGGCCTCTCTGAGAGCCAGTCTCCGGCTGACAACATCAGCGCAACCTGATCTGGCTTAATAAAGACCCTTACCTGCATTTACTGCTCCGTTAAAACGCCCTCTTGTTGTTCTACCAATTCACCACACTGTAATTGCGCTGGGCTGCATATGGTCCTCATCTAGTGGCCAGTGCAAGATAAAAGGCAACAGGCTGCGAGTGTACAACGCAGGGGAGAAGTGTGTGCGCGCATGGTCATATACTTGACTGTGTTGTGTGTGTGTGTGTGTGCATGTGAGTATGTATGTAAGCATTTTAGGGCAAATTGGACTCAACATAACTCAGAGGATAGTTAGGAAAACTGCATGATGTCACCGTTATTACACTGTAAACGCTGCTGATTTGGCTTTGAGGATTTGTGCATGCGGCGGCCTCAGACATGTGCGCTGAGGCCGATCCCACCTCCACATCCAGGCTTTGAACTTTTTACTGAGAACCAAAGTGAAGTATTAACACATCAGGCCAAATTAGTCCACTGATTAGTCACTTATTGTGTTTTTTTTACCACTTTTCCAGGAACATTTGGGACAGTTTTACTCCAAAATGAGATAAGAAAAGGCTGCTGCAGAGTAACTCAAACTCAGAAATGAAACATCCTCTTGTGGTTTTTAAAGGACGGTGGCTCACTTACATTCTTGGTTTAAACAACTTTAACACTTACACATATGAGGCCTTTATATTTTCTACTCAAGGCCACGACTTTGGCGAGAAACTAAATAAACAGCTCAATAACTGCATTAAGACTGACAGGAGATTGGCTTGTGGACAACCTCTCAGTGCTTCCTTCGTGCTAATGCCTGTGCTTCTGCCTGCTCTGCCCAGTCAGGTTTATGAAAGTCAGCCGGATTAGAGCCCAGCTGGGGCTCAGTAAACCAACACTCAACCCTCGGACTCACACCACCATACATGACTTCCCAAACAAATCTGGACGTCCAC
>JBBMOE010000038.1:4285630-4360805 GCA_037975065.1 Chaetodon trifasciatus
GCACGGCCAGATTTCTCCCCGCTTTTAAAGATGCTTCCCCCCCCCCCACGTCACTCTTTTCTTCTGCCTACATATATATTTTTTTTATTCTTTCTTGCATCTTCTTCCTGATGTTTACTCTCACTCCCCACCTTCGCTCGCACAGCTCTTGATTGCCTCTCTGTCTTTCTTAAGTCTTGTTCCGACGAAGGGCTTCAGCAACTGGCCCCCTCCTCCCCCCGCCATGCCCTGGTGCCCCCACCCCTTCTTCCCTTGGGTAATCCTAAGAAGGGGCAACACCATCAGAGGGTGTGAAATTAAATACATTACAGCATTGCGGATTAAAGTGTTTCATAGGCAGTTGCTCATCCACATCAAACTTTAGCTTTTTTAAAGCCTAACATTTGATCTAGGTTAGAAAGCGAGGCCAGAGGAAGGGATTGGGACACTTGTGGGCCCCAGAGAGCAGAGAGAGCCATACCCACTGGAGGAGAGGACGGACAGAGGGAAAGACTGTAACTGTGCAGGAAAGAAAACACTCACTTCTCAATGGAGGAAGTTGCTGTAAGAAGAGGAGTTGGACTCAAAATTTACAGCAGTTACTGTAAGTGCCAGCAAGCAGGGAAATAAAGCGGCCGTGTGTTCTGTTTCACAAGGCGTATATATGAGGATAGCGTAATCTGGGAATTAAAGTGCCTGCACACAGGGCTGTGTTCAACCATTGCAAACGCAGGTAATCATGCCTCTTTCAAAAGTAATAAATGTTAATGTGCCATTTCCCAGTTAATGAGAATTACTCACATCATCCATCACATCATCACAATCTGGGCCACACATGGCTGCCATCCTACTCCGGACCACTGCTGCACGCTGACGACGGACGAGGTGCGACTTCTGATACATGTTTGTGTTCTCTGTCAGAAGTGTTGTTTTTACACTTTGAGTGTGCGGAAAGCTGCTGAAGTGCCCCCGAGCAAGGCTGCTCAGTGGAGTTTTGGGGGTGTACAGTACACAGCGGCTCACATGTGTGAACGTGTGAGGGCCGAGCATGTTCAGAACAACTGAATTTGTTCATGTAAAATTTTCTCATCTGCATACAGATGCTCGGCCAGGACCTCCTTGGGGTCACTTTTTAAGACACTGGGTGCCCCTTCAGTGTCATTTTTCAAAGTGCAGGGCTCCGCGGTCAACTCAGAAACAATAAACATATGCTCCTTAAAAATAAATCCTGCTTAGGACAATAATAAACATGTGGTTGATGTGAAATGGCTGCACTTAGCTTAGCTTAGATCATGCTTTGGCTTAAAATAAGTTACGTTAACTTCACTTTGTGTCTCACAGGACACATACGTCAGTCTTCTGGGTGAAGGTCTTGTGCTTGGTCCCTCCAATCACCCCACTGTCCTCCAAACATGGACTTTCTTCCTCTTTAAACTGGGTCATTTGATATGTTGGAAGTGCAAATGGGCTGTCTATAGAAATCTTTCTAGCTACCCTGCACGTTGAAAAATGACACTAAGGGGTCAGAACGAAGCATCCGTACATGGTGAGGCTGGTTGTGCTTCTGATTATTAAGACAAATTCTCACTGTAAATCCTGATATAGGAATGAATCAAGTTGTTTAAGTTGTTGGTGAAGTTAAAGTGTCTGGTTCCAGCTTCACTACTGTGAGGACTTGCAGCTTTTATTTGTTTTATAGGATTGTAAATTAAATATCTTTTAGGTGTGGGGACTTTTGGTTGGAGGAGTGTTTATCGACTCAGAGATGGTGCAAACTAAACCAGACCACGTGTTAAATGACCTCTGATGCAAACCTTTTGGTGTGCGTCCTCTTCTGCTGACTGGCTTGGTTACCTGACCACATGGACGTCCGTGAAGTCTTCTCTGGCGATGAGGTCAGATGTGAAGGGAAGTCGGTCCAGCTGGGATCGGTCCTTTTTTTCCTCTCTGTCCTTATTCCTCTCCCATTCTAATGAGTCTCCAGGGACGCCGGCTCTCACTTAATCCACTCATCTATTTTGACTTCCTCCGCTTGAGAACAGTAACCTCAGAGCTCCGGTAAAGGTCATGTTCTGTCAGCTTTGCTCAATGACATCTATTGATGCAGCTCCCGCGTAGAAAACCCTGGGTTTGGGTTACACGGCATCAGTGGATCAGTGGGGAAAAGAGACACAAGATTTCACCATCAAAGAAGACAAAACAGTTAGAAATCTGTCATTATATAAGCATCAGAGGTAGTTTTTATTTACCCTGGTTAGTCCGACATGGCACAGAAACCAACAGCAGCTGTCTTTAGGACTTAACACAACAACTACTTAAAGATCTAGCAGACACAACAGAAACAGTCAGAAACATCTGCTGATGTCTAGACATAGCAACTTGTTAAGAAAGCCTCAGAGTCGGACACAGTTGCAGCACTCTGAGCATGAAAGTAGCTATATTTTTATGTTTTATTATAGAGGTGTTGGCAGTGACAGCATACGGTATGAAAGGTTTCGATCCAGCTTTTTTTCCTTTTAAAGTGAATTTTGTGAATACACTTCCCACCCAAGAAAGTGTTGTGCCTCATTTTACCAGCTGACACGTTGAAAAAAAGTGACTCTCATCAGCGCTGGTGTTCGTTGTTTACTGCCTGTTTGTTAGCTACACAGCAATGCCAATTAACTGAGGCGAGTTGACTCTTCTCGAGCTGCAAGTCAAATTTTGCAAGGGTTAACGACTTAGGCCATAATCAGACCAACTGTAGCTCTGCATGGAGAAACACTCATTCATTCCTCAAAGCTCGACCATTACAGCCAGTTTACTGTGTTACGCTACAAACCCAGCAAACACCTATCATCTATTTTCAGATTATGTTCCCATTTTTTACTCTTGCATATGCAGCAATTATTACAGCAAGCTCTCTGCTGGACGGCAGTGATGGCGCCAGACTTGACTGACAGGTCTGATTAACTGCTAATCCTCTATCAGCGTTTGCGCCATCTTCAGATTGTTGCATCTTGTTGACTGCGCTACTGGAAAAAGAATGATCTAAGGTTTTGAATTATTGATTGAAGGATTTCAGGTCGCAACATTTTCCCCGTATCAGGTTTATAGTAAATGGGAAAAATCCTTCGTGTGATCCCCAATCTTTCATAGATTGAGAAAGGGAGTAAACAGGCACCAGAAATGGAAGCAATCCAACAATATTCCCTACTTATCTGAGCATGAATGACCAAAATGACATATGCCAAGTTCCCAATGAAGCACACCTGATAAATGTCTTTACATCTCCACCTTCTTGATGAAAGCTGGCTAGGCCTTTGTGCACAAGCTGACTGAAACATCGAGCTTGATGCTCCTGTCATCCTACATCCACTGTACGAACAAGCTTTCACCAGCGACGAGTCAATCATCCTCAACCTTCCTCCGGTAAACAAGCGGCGCTGAAAGAGCCGCCACGTGCTAACCAGCCGGCACGCCAGGACACTCGCTGACAATAACACCAGAGGAAAAACAGATTAATAAAGAGAGAAAGGGGAGTAAAATAAAGATAAACACAAACAGAGAGGGCGAGCAGTCGGAGGGGAGGGGAGGGGAGGGGAGGGGGGGTTTAAGAGCGCTGGCTGGCTGTGTCTCTTTGGTGAAATCTAAATGAGAGTGTATAATATGGGCCCTTCATAGGATTGATCCAGAACATTCCCCCCTTCACTGGGCTTTTCTTCCTGCTCAAATTGAGGGATTACCCCAGGAGGAAGTGCTTTGATTAGGCACAATAGGCATCTATCCTCTGTTGATTTGTGGGATTGAGGAGGCAAATCCCTGACAAAAAGCTGATACAGAGAGCGAGGGCCGCTGGATGATGCCTGGCTGAGGGGGGTTGGGGGATAAGGATATTCCATAGAGAAACCGCCAGGGATGGCCTCTTCCAAAAATTTTTTGGCAAACGGTGAAAAAGGAAGAATCAAGGTTGGGTCGGAGGTCACGTGCGAGGGAGGGGGAAGGGAAGTTCACGGTAGAGGAAGACGAGAGGGCGAAAGAAGTCAAATAGAGATGCAGATTCTTGACTCGACGACACAGACAGCTGCTTCTCTGGAACTCTATCCACAGAGGTCTTTCAGCGTTTCTGCGAGCGTCAAGCAACACTGAAAAGAGCTCTGAGCAAAGCGAAGGAAAAAGCCATCATGACAAACATCAAGGTATGACGGCGAAATCCAAAAATCACATTGACAGAGGAGATTTTTACATTTTTTGCCAGAGAGAACTGCTCACTTGTGTCTTCCTCGATGACTTCTACAGCTGTCAAAGCTATCGGTATGCACACTGAAAACTCCAAGGAAATCTCCTCATTGACAAAAACCCACAGATCAACATTTTTGACCTATTTCCTCAGATGCTCTTTCATACAAGCCACACTGCAGTAAAACACAAGCTAGAAAATTCTCATTGTGTCCCAGAGTACATCAGGACACAGAACTTCCTGTTGACCATCATGAATTTCTACCATCCTTCCTCTTAATGATGCTGGATTAGAACTTTGGCCCCCATCACACTCGCTCAGATGGCCTCCAGGCATGGTCTGAATTTGGAAAGCCAGCTGTTGCCTTTAGTGCCCCAAACTCCTGGAATCATCGTCAACACACGCCAAAAATCAGTGGTAAATATGGACAATTTAAAACCTTCCCGCTTCAGCGTTTAAGGGTTTTAACTGAATTCTTCTTTCCTCTCTTTTCTCTGCAACTCGACATCATTGTAAATGAGGGCAAGCTCAATGCTTCTTTGAGTTTAAATGAAGGTTTGAAAGGAAATTAAATAGGTTTCTGTTACCCAGGGCTCATGAAATTCACTCTACACGCTGCGCAACGCACTGCAGTTGTGTGGTTTTTACTATTAGGGCCAGCGGCATTGAGGTAAACAAGAGGATCAGCCTTTTTTTCCAAAACAGTTACCTCAAGTCCTCCCGCTGAAAGTCTCTAATCTGCTTTCTCTTTCACCCCTCTCTCTGGTTACTGTTGCAGGAGACCATGGACGGTCCCTCGGCCTGTCAGGCGAGCCCTGTTATCCCGAATGAATCCTGAGCTCCTCTAAACATTGCTGTTATCCAGTTTCCGTTGGGACCTGGAGCTACAAGGCACACACAAACGTGGGCAGGGTGGGAGTGTTGGGCGGGGGATTTTTGTCGGATTTACACATATATACGATTTCAGGGTTTAAAACTAAGTTCCCCCTCCCCAAGGTCAGCGCCCAGGCAAAAGGGGCCGTCAGTGTCGCCGGCGTCGGCCCGGGCTGCCGGTGGGACGCCCAAAGGTGCAGCAAGGGCCACACGCAGTACTGAATGAAGGGGCACGGAGCATTGACCAAGTGGGCGTCATGTACCTGTTGGAGGGTAGAGGTGCAACTACGACTACGGTGAGCTGAAAGGGGCAAAACTTCAAAGGAGGGAGGGGGGAGGGGGGGGGTTCTCATTTAAATTCTTCAGTCCAGTCCCTGGGATTTGGTTTAATGAGCTGAGAAGCAGGAGTAGACAGCTGACTCCTGACTGTGCGTGCATGCCTGTGTGTGTACGTGCACGTGTTCGAGGAGTTTTCCCACCACTGAGTCCCCGTGCGCACGCATGCACGTTTGGTTTGCCAGACTACTGTGGCCATGCACTGACACACACACACACACACACACTTTCTCTTTTCTCTGAAGCCTCTCCAACACTGGAGCCTCTGTGCACACACATGCACACGCACACACACTCACACTGTAAAGGTCCAGGGGTTTGCCAAACTGCAGCAGACTGGGTTTCTACTCAGAGACCACAGCTCTCCCGCTCTCTGTCACTGCTGCCACTGAAACCAGTCAAAGCGGGCTGTTTTAGTGGCTCCAGGACTGTTGGCAGCGACTGTTGGCAGCCTTGTATCTCCTTATTTTTTATTTCTCTTCATGCCTGCGTCTGCAAGTCAGCATGTGTGCGTTTTATTCAAACAAGTGGCATCTAAAATATGGAACTGCGAGCCCTCACACGAGCCCCGGCTGACTGACACCCTGAACGTCACGCTAATCCACCCTGCGTGTTCAGCCTTGTGACGTGACACCGGGGAAAGTCACCGTTCCTCGCTGGGGTTTGACACAGCAGCGGCTGCAGTCACCCACCGCCTTCTCTTCTGCTGTTGTTCTGTTTTTCCACAGACGTCATCAGCCTAAAGGAAATTACGTTGCAGGGCCTTTGCTCTCTGGCAGAGAGAGCAGACCTGGAAAAATAACTGAGACACAGGAGGGAAGCTTTTGGTTATGACGGTTGCTGTTTTGGCTGCTCGCTTATATGAATACATAAAACAGGGTTAAAGCTCAAACCTTGCATATTTCAGTACACTACCACGGGATACCCACATTGATACTGATGCCGCTCACTGCCAATTCAGAAATAATTCATGAAAATGGATATTTTGACTCTGTCCACTGTAGTTAAGTCATTGCATAAAGTAGTAAACATAAATTAAAAAAAGAAGCCCTGAAAATTATAATCCTGACTAAACGCTCCAGTAATCTACGTAGATATTTGGTCTCAAGCCTGTGAAATGTTCAGGCTTGTTAGGGAGTGTGACAGAGAGGTCCAGCTCTGGCAGACAGAGCCGAATATGACACTAGTGCTAATCTCTAACCCTGCAGGGGAAGCAGGCATACAGAGGGATCCTATTACATCTTTCATTGGGCCCCAGCGGGCCCCATCCCGAACAGAGGGATTACTGGGGGCTCTCGCAGTCACTTAGCCATACAAAAACCAAAAACCCCACAATCCGCCGCTGACATCATCAAATGGGGACAGGGCGGAGGAATGCGCGTGTGTGTCGGCGGGAAAGCAGCATCGCACAAGAGCTGAACAATTAGATGCCACAAATAAACAGGCTGCTGATCGTGATTCGTTAATGAACAGCAAACGAGTGAGAGTAAACTCATCACCAGCAGATGTGATGGCGGAGGCCGGGACAGTGGCACTCCGCCCAGATGTGGGCCGACGCGGGCGGAGGGGCGGCGGCGCAGAAAGAAAGAAGAACGGAGCGGGGAGGAGGAGAAACAAGTGAAAGAGTAGAACGAGAAGGAGGGTGGGGATGCATTCGTGTGGGGGAGAAGGAAAGCGAGGAGGAGGAGGAGAAAGAAAGGAGAGCGAGCTGTTGGCAGTAACAGCTGCTCCGGCCTCAGCGCCGGAGTCTCAGATTGAACTTGAGGCTTGTACTGCTACGCGTCGCATGCACGCCCGTGTTTTGTCGTGTGTGAGATAGATAGCGCAGATAAAACGGCAGCTCCATTGAGCCGCTCTGTTGTGCACCTGTCTAGCAGTTTCTTTTTTTTTCTGGCTTCATTCTCCTGGATTCCACTGTGATTACCCAGCAACATGCCGCTCCGCCGTGACATCAGCCTGCAATTTACATCCAAATTAGAATCAGATGAATAAGAAACGGCTCTTTTCTTGTCTTCTGGCCATCCCTCGGTCATTCTCTTCCTCTAGCCCTCCATTATTCCCCCTCTCTGACTGTATTGAGGCCAAGTTAGCACAAATGTGACATGACGTTCACTGAAATCGGGCTGGATGTCTCTATCGAAACAGCTCTCTGAAGTGGGCGAGTGGCGTCAGTTTGGAAGGAGTTCTGGGGAAAGGAAAACTTTTATCTGACTCACATCAGAGCTCCTATGAGTCCAATAAACTCAAGTACAAGAACGACGCTGATTACACCGAAAAATACACTGCACACAAAACTGAGTCATACTGAAAAGAAAAATGGGGTATAGGATTGTTTTTTGAGCTTGTTTCAGGAAGTCATGGACCATCACAACTATCGTAGCCCCCTCTTGTGGTAAAATGCTCACAAGGGGGGGTTAAAATCCTATATTTCCCCCAGTGACACCTATCAAAGTATTGCTGGACGTATTAAAATAACTGTAATGACGTGCAACTGCAAAAGCCACAAAATCCACAATCAAAAAAGGATCATGCGCACTCTTTCTTATGTGAAAGCAACCATTGCTCAGCAGTGTGACTGTTACCTAAATGAGCTAATAGGTAAAACCCCATGGTGAGCACAGGTAATCTATAATTTAAATGGCTTTTTGCTCAAGCCTCACCCTGCAACCATTTACCTTTGCAGGCTCCTTTCAGCAGTCCACCATGGACCATTGCTGCGAGCATACAGCAGCCAAACCTTACACTCTGCTGACCCACACTATAGTCACTCTCCTTTTAGCTCTGGTTTGGCCTCCACCAGCTCTTGAGGGAAATGTCTTGCTCTTTAGCAGCTTAAATGCTCGACTATGTTCACCAGCTAGTCGCTAACTGTGCGGGCCTGCGGTTTGGTGCTGGTGAAGAGGAATTCAATGGGTTTATCTGGCTGAAAACAGCTGCGCCCTGCGTCTAGAAATGAGGCCAAAAGATGCTAAAAAGCTGCACAAGACAAGAGAGATAATCAGACACTGTTCACATTTCTTATAGACAAAGTTTAATAGAGCACATTTGTCTCGCTTATAGAAAAATCTCCACTGAAACTCACGCTGTTCTGTGGGTGGGCTGACTGAAGGCACTCTACAGGAATTTCAGAGGCTAAAAAAGTGCAGATGAACTTTGGACTCTATCAAAAGTTTTGGAAGTTTCACTATTTTTGATGGGTTGGATTGTTTTTTCACACCTGCGCCTGCTTGACTGTCAGTAAGAAAAGAGGCAGAAAAGTCAAACATCATCATCGTGGTAGCTGTTTTATGCACACAGCAGCAGTGTAGACCCCACAAAATCAAATGCGGATCATACGCACTTAAACCTCAAGCATCCATCCACTGAGCTGCCGCTGCTGCTCCTCTCTCGTCTTCCCTCAGACTCCACATCGTGTTTGCTCTCCTGGCAGTGGCAGAGTCTGCAGAGTCTGAGGGGACACACACTGAGAGTCTGTATGGCTGGTGGGCCAAGAGATCACAGAGACAAACATATGTTCACTGGCAGCCTGGAACCCTGGAGGACGGCGACTGGCAACCTTTTCACCTCAACACACTCTCTCTCTCTCTCACACACACACACACACACACACACACACACACACACACACACATATATAAACATGTATACAGTGTATACGTGTGCACAAAACAAACACACATGGGCATAAAGGATGGAGGGATAAATATGCATGCACAAACACTCTCTGTGTCTTGTTCATGCTTAAGCACACGCACACACGCACACGCGCACACACACACACACACACACACACACACACACACACACACACACACACACACAGAGCACCCAGTCCAGCAAGCAATATGTTGTATTATTCATGAGGGAGAAAATATTCAAATAATTATGAGCTTCTGCTTCTGTGCCAAACACTTTCTGTGGTTCATACTCCTACATGGGAGAGAGAGAGAGAGACAGAGAGAGAGAGAGAGAGAGACAGAGAGGTCCTCCTCTGTGTTACACATCACTTTGACTGGATAAAGTTTTGTTAAAATGACATTAAAGGGCACTGAAGTGACAGGAAAAGGAAAGGATGGAAATTTTGTTTGAATTCTTGGCTGAAGGACTTTATATAAAGATGGAACGTACAGCCTTTATGGAGATGATGGCTTAGATCGACCATATAAAAGATGATCTACATGAGAGACATTTAGTTAAAGAAGTGCTTCGAATGTTCAGGATATGAAGCAAATACAAGGAAAAGAAACCTGAATGTTGTAAGTACAGTGCAGAACTGGTATGTATGTATGTATGTACTGGTTTGTATTTTGCAATCAGAACACAAATAAAAAAGAAATGAACACAGCAGAATACACCAGGCTAGAAAGAGCAGAAAAGAGAAGAGAAACATGCATTTCACCACATCTTCGTTGGACAATAACGGCACAGAAAAGAGTAAAACAGATAATTCATCGCTCTCTGGGAGTAAATATGCTTGGCAGCAGCTCCTGCACATGAACTCTGAGAGGCTGACGCCTTCTCCACATGATTTCACCACCAAATAAAGTGCAGAACATCACTTCAGCACAGCAACGTGTCTCCGAGCGTCGAGGTGTCACTCAACCTCCTTCACCACCAAACCGGCTAAAACAAACGGACTCTGCGGACTCTCGTCTCTGTTCTCTCCGTGTTAGCTGTCCGTCAGTTTGATTGGCAGACAAGTGTCAGAGTGAGGGAATGTCGCGGGAAGCTGGGAAGAGAGCAAAAGCCACGGCGGCAATCTCAATATTTCATCTCGACCCCTGAAGAAGGGCTCGGCGGTCTCATAGTTTAAATTCTAATCGTGTTAGGCCACAGGGGCATGTCATTTAGAGAGCCAGCCTCCGACTCGCCATCCTTCTGCTTTCCTCCCCGGCCAAAACAAATTATTAGAAGATTCCATTATTTCTCCATTATGCATATGTGTTTGCGTGTGGCTGGCTGTTACGCGCTGGGGAGAAAGAGCATGGGTAAATAGGCTTGGTTCAGCCCATCATGGGCCAATATGTCTGGCCCTGGACACAGCTGGGGTCCTCGGGGGTCCTCAAATTGGTCATCATTAAGGCCTTAATGCTGTTGTTTTGCTTCTGCTAATGTCTCAGTCCAGATAATCAGTGTGCTAAAAGGATGCCACTATCTCTGTTTTTCTGTCTTTCATTGTCTTTAGCCTCATTCACAAGGGACAAGTCGAGTGTGAGGACCTCAGATAATTAAGGAATTACCCTCCAACGTCTGCACTCTGTAAAACTCATTTACAAAGCCTGATTAAAATCGCCGGTTATCACGGAAACCTCGCACACAACAGCATAAGATCAAGACTTTTTTTGGGGAGGGGAGGGGGGCTGTACGTTAAATTTTCTGATTTAGCAAAGCAAAACTTGACGTGCTCAGACCTTGAGATGAGATTGTTTATCTACCTCCGTTTCCAAGGCGAAGACTGAACTTTCATCCTCATTTTTAAGATAACGTGGACGAGAAGCCCTTAAAAAGCAACTTAACTCACCCTGAAAAGCTCGTTTTTACCCTTAATAGCGCTGCTGGGTGTGGTCACAGGTGCAAAAGCCCACATCACTGCAGGGAGGTGAGGCAGAGGTGAAATAAGCTAGAAACTTTCAAAAAACTCATCTCCGTCTGCGTGATGTCGATGGAAAGCTCCAGAAAAGCTGCAAAATGGACTTTCATATCTGTCTCTCACATGTTCCAGGAGAAAAAAATGTTTTTTATGGAAAAGAAAGATATTTTGCCTTTGTGATGTCCTCATTTAGCATAAAAAAACTTCACATTTGTGCTTAAAAAATCTGTTTTTAAAGACCTTTTATAGGTTCTTCTGCTGGCTGCATTTTCATGGATGAAGACAGGAACAAGATCTTTTCTGAAAGGACATTCTGCACAGGATTTTCAGCTTGCACAATGATTCATGCTGCTGCTCAGTCCTGCAAGCCACAGTATGAACATGTCAAATGAGACAACACTGCTTCCATGCGATAATAACATTTGATCCCCACTGACAAATAATCTGAAAGGCAATAGGGAAAAAACACCAACACACACAGCAATAAAGCCACCCTCCACGGACATCATCAGGACAGCATAAAACACACTGTACATAAGGTTTTTCCATTCATAATAAATGAGAGCAGAGGGAGTTTTCCAGATCATGAAAGATATAAAGAGAATTGCATTGCATTAGGCGATAATCCATATTTCTGCCTTGGACAGTGTGTCAGGGTTATTTTTGGCAACGTCAGCTGGCTGTTTTTAATGGCCTGCATATTTATAATGTCATGGTTTTATATTTTACAGCCTCAAACGGATTTCCTGCAGTTGCAGGGCCATAATCATGGTCAGTTCATAACTCACCAGGGATTATTGATGCACTTTCACATCAGCATAACATATCCCATTTGGTGCAGCAGATGCCATTAGCCAATGCACCTTACAGTGTCAGGGGTGAATATATTGTTGATGTGGGGTGGCTGCAAAGGCAATCAAACCACTGAAACTGGCAGTGCTGGTGTGGCCGCTGCAACCACTGTCAAGGATAAAAGTGAAATTAATAACAGTCAAGTATAAATTTCTGCAAGCCAAAGTTAGGCAATGCACAAGAAACACAAGCAGTGAGTCAAATTAGGATGTTCTTGATGCCACGTTGATTGATTTTTGCACTCTTTATGGCTGATGCACCTGCAGTCTGGGCACATACGACCAGGCCTGCTTCAAGCTCTGTCTTATTATTCCCTGCTTTTAAAATTCATGCTGCATATCACAAGAGACAAAAGCTACTTTTTGGATTTTAACCTAATGTGAGCCATCTTTGTAGCAGCGTTTGCATTAAGGATTTAAGACTATCAAAGATTAGGAGTTTTAATTTCTTAGATTAAAAAAAAAATCCACAAGGTTTTAAAATACAATAAAATGTCACTTGTTTCTTTTAGCTTGTGAATGTTGAAGAACATACTGCTGCTCGCACAGCTGCTCTGATTAAGAAATCTCAAGGGAAAAATATTTGGACCTGTGGTCATAACAGCACCCATATCACATGACCGAGACCAGAGTGACACACATTAAGGCAGAAACTGCAGAGCTTGAAGCAGATTTGGTCTCGGCAGCTGCAGCACCTCCATTCTGCTCCCTCATCTTGCACGCTGCTCTGTCCACGCCGCTTACAATGTGAAGTCTCCTGTCAGTAAATCAAGTCAGAGGGGATCATTTAGTCCTAATGGCTCTACTACAACTGGACCCCCTGTCTGTCCAACAACAGGCCCCTCAGCGCTGCAGCCCAATGTGGCAAAATGTCACCTCTGAAAATTAGCCATCAAGCGGGGGCAATTTTCCCCCTAGCTAAATTGCTAAATAAGTAGCGAGGCTGTAATAGGTAGCAATCTGAGGCTAATCTGATGAGATCATTTGGAAAACGTTGGACGGGGGGTTGAGAGGATGGGAGGGGAGCTCTGCTTGCATGTGTGTGTCTGTGTGTGTATGCATGCATGAGTGAACTGTGTAAAAAAAACTTGTCTGCGGCTGCACAAACCAGAATTGTGAGGGTGTATGCATGAGTGTGTAGCTGCATGTTTGGGAAGTACACGTACTGCGACCTGTTAATGCGCGAGTGTCCGTGCACGGCACACACTAAATTATATGCACTGTATGTGTGTGCATATGCATGAGCTAAGCGTCATGCAAGCTTACGCTGCGACTGAGGAATCATGTGGACACAGCTGGAGGGTCATGTGACCACAGACGTATAGCAGTGGTTACTCTGTGTGTGTGTGTGTGTGTGTGTGTGTGTGTGTGTGTGTAGCAGGGGGACATGATGGCAGGGACCGAGGGTGAATATTACTGTCGGCGGGCACCAGATGCCAGCTGGCAGGGGCACAAAGGGAATAGACGGGGAGTGGGTTGAACAATTACTGTTATTCATAGCCGAGCCAACAGAGAAGGTCTTTGCCATTACGAAGCACACAGGGCCGGATTCATGCAGATACGTGTGGATTTAGAGGCATACAAACAAGAGCAAATAGCTGCCGATCCTCCACTGGTAGTAAACACACACACGCACTCGGACCTACACATGCTGCAGGCAAACACACATCCTCTATCTCCGTCGCTCACACACATGTGAGAATGTTGATGTGTTTGTGCAGCTACTCAAGCAATTACAGCGACAACAAAAATTGTCAGTCTTGCATAAACAATGTCATCGCATCGTTGGCCCCAGCAGGAGAAAATAACACATCACGAGTGACACATTGTTATGATTTAGTTATAGATGTTAACTCTAAACTGGGAAGAAAAAAAAATAAGATTGTGCTTCATTTGTCAAACTTGGACGATGTCTCTTCCTTTGTCTCAACAGAGGAGTTGCTTGCCACTGTACAACCTAATTTTCTCATAACCCACTTTTGCAGAGAACTACAGTAATTGTTATTAAGTTCAATCAGAATGGGGTCAGTACTGGAAGCCACTCGGCCCCTGTGTTTAGTAATTAACATTTCACAGTGAATATCTCATTACGGGAGACAAAGGTTGATAATAGGAGGCTCGGCGAGTGAGAACATGTAGCTGCAGCGACAAAGCCCCTCCAGTTTTAGTCTGGATGCAATCAGTCATGGAATTCACCAGCAACTCAGACATTTTTGGAGTGGGTAGCACTGTGCTGTGCTTTGGGTCCTCAATAAAGCAGCAGTGTGATGTCCACACAAGAGAACACACAGAGCGCTGCTAAGATTTTAAACTGTCATTTAAAGAATTTGGTTTGGTGACGCAGAGCTTTGTCCCCGACACCGCAAGGGAATCTGCTTCTCTCAGCCTTCATCTTATGTTAGCCTGGTGTCACTGTTATCCATGCTAGCGGCTCAATGGACGGTAATATCAACTGTTCCACCACTTTGATCTAGACTGAAATATCTCAACAACTATTGGATGGATTGCTGTTAAACTTTGTGCAGATATTGATGGTTTCCAGGCGATGAATCCTCGTGACTTTGGTGGACTCCTGATTTTTCATCTAGCGCCATCATGAGGTCAAAATTTCAATGCGTCCAACAGTGAGCGCTGCAGCCTCACAGAGCTGCTAGCATGGCTGTAACACTGGGTGATCACTTCCTGTTGTGTAAAGCTAAATTAAGTTAACCTGGACCTAAAGAGGAGACTTGTTAAGCCTTGAATAAAAGTATAAAGGCTTCCTATGTAAAACACTTCATTGCCACTCTCTCATTTACTGATTGGAGATCTTGGTTGCATTGTTGGTATTTCTGGTATTTTGACATGTCATTTGCTGTAGTTGTGGCTTCAGTGGACAGACATCATTTGGAGACATTTAAGTGACTAATTTTCTTAAACTTGTGTGGATTTTCAGTGTACATTCTTTGTTTCTAACCCGTCCTCTGACAGAAGGTGGATCAACCAATCTGCTTGCTGCACTTGCAGGATCACATGATGCATCTTTGAAATTTGGAGGCGTTCGTGCCATCTCCTTTGAAAGCAACCTGTGGTTAACGTCCTCCTCCGTGTCAGTCCACAGAGAAGACTGCATGAGTCTTCACGGGGGTGTAATTCCACAAAAGCAAAATACATGAATCCTGGTCACCTTGGTTTAAGGTTAGATGTTATTTCAAGGTAGACAGCTCTTCAGGGTGTATGGTAAATGTTGTGGCAGGAACCCGATCATACGAGGGAGAAGAGGGCAGTACAAGGAGACACTTGACTCAAAGCAAAAAGCTGTACATGTAAGCTTTCAACCAAAAACATACCCACATCTGGAGTCCTATCAGGCAGGACAGAAATCAGAGTGCGTTGAACGTCGATCAGTGATTATCTTTCTTAAGAGGGCCTCTGAATGGGCTTCATCATTACAACTGAAGCTAGGAGTGATAATAATAAAAGGAAAATGAGAGGATGTGGTAATGTCTCCTTCAAATGAAGTTTGGGAATTCTTTGAACAGTGTAGAAAACCGGCATTCAGACGGAGAAGGAAAAAAAAAAACAGGCCGATACGAAGACACGGTGTGATCCAAACAGACGGCAGACAGAAACCATATGCTTCCAATATAGTAAAATACAAAGTACTCACATTTTACCCCCTGCCCAGCACAGGAAAATGACTGTCAGTCTCACTTTTCTTTAGCCTTATCTCTCTTTCTCCTTCATATGAATGGAAAGAGAGAGAGATTGTGCGTTTGGATGGCTGCCTCTATTGGAAAAGCGCCTCCTTTGATCTGCCTTTTTTGACCTATGCTAGACCTCAGAGGCCTCATCTCCCTTGATAACAAGACAAAGAGGGTAAATGTGTTGATAGTGGCAGACGGCGCTGGAATTCTGGGCAAATGTGTCAAATTAGTTCTCACGTCTGGGCCTCATTCCTCTCCACCTTGCTGTGATCTTTCGCTCCCTTCCCTCCGCTGCTCTTTACACCCCAGTCATTCCTTCCCACGTACAGCGCTCCATTCCTCCTGCGACCCTGTCCCTCGTTTCTCTCTCCTCCTCTATATCCACGCACCGGCGCAGAGACACGGGGGTTACATGGTAGAACTGAGCGAAAAGGTAGAGCGACGCAAGCTCACCGCTCGCTCATAGATCTTTATGGAAACCACACGAGACATTCTTGGGCTGCAGTCGAACTAAATCTGACCATACATGTTTGTTTCATGTTCAATTTTCCATTTTTGAGTGTCTCAAAGGCGGCCAAAGAGCGGTGATTGAAAACTTACAGTTCTGCATTGCAGAGAGCAAAGCATTGGCAGCAGCTAAGCTGGCCGATGCATACGGCTGTTTACAGGCAGCAGGTCAAACACAGCAAGTGAACTGTGGGAAATGGATCCCTGTTAGTGGAGCGCTTCTGTTGCATGAGGAGCACGAGGTTCATCTGTGGTTTCTGGTTAAACTGCTAAGACACTTAAATTTTTATGAGACTTAATCTGACGTTTCATCTACACGGTCCTCTTTCTTTGTTTCTCTGGATTTAATGGATATGACAATGACAGCCTATGCACAACAAAATCAGCCTGCATTCAACAAATTTGCTTTCAAAGTATGTCTCGGAGGAAAATCTTTACATGGCGCACGTCCCTCGTCCCAAATCTTGTTAAGTTTGAGCTGCTCAAACACTTGGTTAAAGGTAGCCTGTTGGGGTTTTGAGCACACAGCAAACAAAGGCTGGGAAGAAGAAGACCGCTAACAAGCAAACAATGCAGCTTTCAAAAGTGTTTATAAGGAAGGAAAGTCACTCAACACATTCGTTGTATACACACAATGTGTTTTAGTGGGTAACACTGAACGTAAACAGCAACTAAGTTTGTTTACAACCCACCTTTAAGATTAGGGAAAGATTGAGGTTTTGGTAAATTGTAAAAAAAAGAAAGGTAGACGCATCTTATCTGAACATCTCATGCGTCAGGTCAGCGTGGATTTTCTCAGTATTTAGAAAGACCTCAATCTTTGCCTGAATTTAACCAAGTGGTTCAAGTTTCCTAAACATGCTAATGCTGCTTTGGCTGCCATGAGCGAATATTGGAGGAAAACAATTGAAAAATATTGTTTGTGAATGTTTTGTAGGCTCTTTCAGTTTGAGCACTTGGAGCCGACAGTTTGTAGAAAGGGCCAATATAAACATTTCCTCCTTTGTGTGTCTCAATAAACAAAGTAATCCAGGTGGCTTCACGGCGTAATAAAATATACTTGCAAATTCATTGTATGAGAACATGATTTTTAGGCAGAATAAGCAAATAGCCACTTGTTAAGTGATTGCGCCTCATTAAATAAAACACAGGCATAATTTTTAGAAAAGACTTCTCCAGCAGTGCTGAAGCTGGGGAGGGAAAGTGCTAAAATCAAATGATACCAGATGCTCTGAGTGGTGTGTGTGTAGCCTACAGTGAGCATACATGTGTGCTATTGAAGGGAAAAAAAAAAAAAGCTGAGCATGAGTGAGAGTAAACACAAGTGGGAATATCCAGAAGTGTGTTGGTGTGTATGACCCAAGGACATTCTCCGGTGTGTCCTCCCAGGTCCCGAGTTCGCCTCCGATCCACTTCAGCCGCACACCACCGAAGGCCCCGCTATAAAGCACGGGCTTACAGCCTTTCTATGATACCGTATAAAACCTCTTGGTAATGCGCTCTGTGCTTAAAGCGAAACCCCTGAGCAAGGTTATAGTGCTAACATGTACTGTATGCTTTATTAATGCATGAGCCACCCCTCTCCTATCCGGGGAATTCTGATTCTTTTCCTGCGATAAAAGTTGCATGGCCTTACCCACTCCGAAGGGAGTAAATGATTTAACACCACGGCTTACAGTATGGTAAGTAAGCAACTAATGTTAATTCAGCCTTTTTCTGATAGGGTATCAAGCAGGAGGCGTTCTTACATTTACCCTCTGTCCCCTTTTAATATGTAGGGAGGCTATGAGGGGGCAGAGACCCTGCGGTGTCACGCCACATGTCATCATACGCTGTAAATATTTACAGAGAGAGGTGTTGTGTCAGCTTGTGAAAAAAGGAAAAAGAACTTCTTCTTCTGGGGCAACTTACAGCATGCTGATAACAACGTCTTGTCTCGTGAACACTCAGTGCATGCTCAGTCAGAAAATGTTGAATTTTGAAGCTAAAACCCCATTTTGACATCACATATTTTTGTATTTCTGCATGTGTAAAACTGTGTGAAGTACTTCCTCGCTCGTGCATTTCAAAATTCATTTACTTACCACCTTCAGACTGTGCAAACGCGCTCATGAGCCAAGCCATCCTCCCCTGCCCCTGATCAGGACTGAGGCAAAGGAGGCCACATGTGCTACTTAAGCCCCCTCCCTCCCCGCATCAGAAAGCCTCAAAAATTCAAATCAACATTAAAATAGTTTTATGTGTAAGTAAGATTCGGTGAACTCCATTATTTTCCCCACTATTTGCTTGAATAATTCAGGGAAGATAGCTGAATTATGGATAAAGTGTACAGTTTGAAGAACGGGTTCATGTGCAGCCCGGGGCTATAGCCTGGCTTTAATGATGTCTGGAGATGGTGGACGGGCGGAGGGAGAAGTCGTTAGCTTCACAGTCATTTTCTCAAGGATTAAAAACACGCTCTTAAAGCAGCAGGGTGGACCGGTGAACTGAGGGGGACCTAAAGGACTGAAAATGTAAAATTCTGCAGAATTTGGAGGATTTCCTGACTCATGCTCCCATCAGGAGGAGTGTGAGATCGTTTTATTCTGAAAAGCAGCGCTTTATTTGGGTCATGCCATCATGTGATTTTATCGCTCAGCCAAGGCGACTACATTTTGAATATTTTTGGGGGGTTTTACATAGTTTTTATTCATTCATTATTATAATCTTGTCTTGTGATTTCCCTCTTGTTGTTCTCTGTATATTCCCATGTTCTAGCCTTGCTGAATATCACAGCAAGTAAGGAATTAAGGGAAGAGAGGGATGCCTTAAAAACCACACAAAACCCATTTTTGACATGAAGAAAATAAAATATATATCACAGAGAATGAAAATGTACACTGCAGGAGCTTGTCGCAAAGCAAAAACACACATGTTTTGCCTTATAAATGAACTGCTATGGTGCACAGACGCCTGCGTTCACGTCAGGATTTTCAGCCGTGCATTCGCTCCCCAAAGGCTCCTGCATCACGCAGCATTAGCTCCACATCCAGCACGAGCCACAGGTTCTCGTTTTCTTCAGCTCACTACCACCCTATTTAAAAGTCTGGAATCTTAAACTGGCACAGCGAGGATTTATACTATTAGCCGGTAGCAATGACATCCAAAAACACACACTTACCCGCTCACACACATAAACACCCTTCAACAGCCAGCAGGGAGCCTTCCTGTTCCTACTCCCTCCAACAGGGAAGCCAAGCACAAACTACTCTCCTAATTACCCACCTTCCTCTAATTATCCAATCATAAAGCCATTAGCAGTCTCACACCATATTAACATGGTCCCGCCTACATGCCAATTTGCGCAGTGCCAAGATGCAACTGGAAGGGATTTTTCAGCATGTAACCGCACCGAGCGCAGCATCACGCAGGGTAAACTGTGCTTTTCTTGGCCTTTAACAAACAAATAATAGGTTTCCAAACAGGATTTAACAGAAGCCGCAGTTTTTTTTTTTTTAATTTCACAATAAAAGCTTAGCAGTTAATGCTTTTAGAGGGTAACTGCACCCTCAAATCCTGCTTCAGCTCCGCCTCACAGCACATTTCACAAATGCAACAGAGGAACGGGGAGCAATGACTGCAGGAGGCCTCGTGGCTACGCGGTGTGTGACACTGGGGAGAGTGACTGACCGCTGCCAGTGTAGCTGAACGCTAACCAGCCATGAGGAGCTGCTGTCAGATTTCTCTGCTGGAGCTTTGACAGTCAGTATAAGCACACTGATGACCCTTTCAGAGAGTACTGTGTGGGTGCCATTGTTGTTAGCTGGGTTAGCAGCTACTGCGGCAAGCATGTCTATAAGGGAGTGTCAGTAAATAGCCATAGCCCCGCTGTTTGTCGCGGTTAAGGTTACTGTTCTCAGCTGTGAGAGCTCTTATTACAGCACAGTTATCTGCCGGCTCATATGTTGTGTTTACTGCCAATGAAGGAGAATAAATCTCCATCATGTGCGACATTGTTTTTATCAGGCTTGCTAACGCTTCCAGCAGCCAGTGGTCTGCTTCTTACACTTGGTGCGGCAGCTGACACACCAAACAGAGCTCAGAGTCTTGAATATTTTGTCACAGTTAGGGAGGGGTGAGAGGACAAACAAGATACCTTTGAGCACAAAAGGCAGTTTTTAAGTACAAGGAAGTACAGGTGCGCAGTGAGCGACACACACTTCCAGTAAAGGTTGAAGGCAGCAGTTGGACTTTGAGTTACATCACTTGAGGCACTTATTTGACTCTACACTGTACATTTTTATATACACTTTTGCCCGCGCTGACAAAATAAGTCAAAGAAGAAAACTAAGGAGGAGGTGAATCCTGGTAAATGTATTATTGATATGTGTTCAGTCCCAGCGGCATGTTGTGCAACACAGTATCCAGATTGTTCCCTCCTTTATTCATACCCATCAGAGGGATGGCAGGTTATTGGAGGGAATGGGGCGGACGAAGAAGACACAGAGCACAGATGTTGGCGCAGCTGCAGCGCCGAGGAGATGCTCGGGTTAACGGCTAGCGCTAGACGTGCACAGACTGTGTGAGAGGGATACTGGGGCTCTAGCTGTAGCGCTACCTCATCCACCTGACTGATTTGGAGGTCGAAGCGGAGGTCAAATCTGCCAGAGTGAAGGAAAGAACTGGACAGAAATTCAGAACTATGGCAAAAGTGAAAGATGTAAAGACACGGAGTGCAGACTCAAGTTTAATAGAAGCATTAAATCTGATTTTAACTCCTCATCTTCACGCCTTCATCATCACAGTGGGGCTGCAGCTGACTCATTTATACACATGCTCTTCGGTTTATACTAAACTTAATTTCTGTTGATTTATGTTTGATTTCTAAAAGATGCTGAGTTTAAAAAAATCCTAAAACATGTTTTAAGAATCAAATTTGTAAGTTACACACCTGTGATCAATAAATCACAAATGAGCTTAAACTGATGGCACCTGCTTTGCGGTTTCCTCTTCTATGATGCAGGACGAGGGTTTAGTCAGAGGAGCCATGGACCCAAAGAGAAAAGCAAAAAAGCACGACAAAAAAGTACTTATGCGTGGTTTTCTGCTTCAGTTATACTTAAATGTCGGTCTGTTTTCTAAGTGAGGTCATTTTAGCATCTTGTCCACAAGCAGCAAACTCATCTCCTAGATATTCTGCTTCCATCTCATCGCTCTCGTTGTTATTCTTTGGCACCAGTGAGTGTTGCTGTGTGAAATCAGAGCTGCACATTACAGGAATCTCACAAAAGATTTGAAAGCTGAAGTCAGATTTTGTTTTTTCCATGTGGATTAAAACACTTATTTTCTTGATATAACAAACACTTCTTCCATTCTGCCAGAAATCCCACTTGGTGCTCAATATCCCATTAAGTCCAGAGATGTCTGGATCCGTACAGCTGATGGTTTCGGGCAATAGGTCCTGCAGTGCAACGCTTTAATAGACTCCAGCAGAAGCTTTGGCAGAAAGTCGAGCCAAGGCCGGGAATGAAACTGAGCCTGTCAACATTGGCAAACGCACAAACAACCCACAGAAAAACTGTATCACCACGCAAAATGTGGAGACAAATCCATTCATTCTGCCTTCAAAACAGCAACCCCAAACACTGGCTCCACAATGACATTGTTTTATTTGATGACTCTCTCAGTCTGTTTCTCTGTTAGGCTGTGAAAACATCCTCATTATTTGACCACACGAGCAAGGTGACGGCGAATAATGGTGCTTTGTCAAAACTGATCCGTGCCCAAGGTATGGACTGACAATGGAGGATCTCAGTGTCTCGTCTTTATAAAGCCTCACAGCTGTTCCCCCTCCCCTCCGTACACAATCAAACCTCTGCCATTCAGTGCCACAAACCAATAAACGCTGCCTTTGTCTTAGCTTGACACCATTGTTTTGTCTTCATAAAGATTTCTCTTCTTTGGCACAGATGCTTTTTTGTTTGCTTTCCAACCAGGCTGCATAGTTTTCCTCTTTTTTTTTTTTTTGGAACAATGATGCTCACTCATGTTTGAGTCCTGGTCTCCTTTTCCCCTGATCCACATGTATCCCCTCAGAATGGAAAGCAGCGTGAGTGTACATGAGTGCCAATGCTGAGACTAAACCTCCATTTTCCAAGAGCAGTTATTCTACTGCATCACTACTATTAAATCATCGCGTTAAGGTACACACATTCAAAGGAACACCCTCTGAGTGCACAGCTCGACAGACGTTATGCCCAGTGTCTCCTCTTATACGCGGCTGTGAGACAGAATCCTTTCAAACAGATGTTGGCAATATCTTTGTTGACACTGCGCACACCCTGCTGTCAGCAGCAATAACGGGGTAATCACATCTGAAAATGTAATCCACTTCATCTTTTGGTATAAAAGCCAAGGTTAAGCTCTGAAAGAGATGCAGAAGATACCAGATACTTCAAACTGACCTTAAAATCATGTTTTGGTTCGGCAGGAAGACGCAAGGAAAGACGGAGAAAGGCAGAGACGTGCCTGCGAAAGAAGCCGCGCACAACAGACACGAAGGCGATCTGAAAACACGTTAAACGTAAAACGCTTCCATATGTTAAATAACTAGTGGAATACTCGCTGTGTTGAAATGTTATCTAAAGCTGACGCAGCACTCCAGCGAGCAGCTGTGCAGCACCCCCTGTTGACGCAATACTGGCTTTATTCATGTTTTATCTTATCTACAGCTGAACTGAATCACAGACATGTTGAAGAGTCGGTCTCACAGTTACAAACTGAGCTTAACAGTTCAGACAGCATTGCGAGCACAATGTTCCCACTGCAATGTGAAACATATCGCAGGGGTCACACACAGCAAAGCATCTGTTACAGGGAAAAAATAGGATAGAAAGTAGATCATAGTGTGGAAGTGCAAATAAAACACTGAAACACAAAGAATAGGAAAATATAAAAAGCAAATATATAAAAAGGCCTGAATTCAGGAGCTACACTCCTCATGTATCTGTGCCAGTCTGCTAAAAATGCACATAGCAAACCAAACTATGGATTAGGGCTTTAAATGACCTCAGCCAAGCAGCCGGCACTCCTCATCCCTCCCTGCTTGCATCTCCTCCTCCTCCTCTCTCTCTCTCTCTCTCCTCTTTTTGGAGCAGTGTCGTCCCCCGTCATCTTCAGGTCATAATGTAACATGACACCAGCGGTTGCAACAAGGCCGGCCGGCCAACCCGAGCGTTTAAGACCAATGAATATCATTTGCTCCCGGTAGGTTCCCTGGCGCTTTCAGACACTACCACCGCCAGACTGAATCAGCGTTCGCGCCTGTCATGCCTCTGACGTGATAGCGCACACATGGACGGCACACACAGGCACACAACAGGCCAGAAACACACACACGCAGTATATATACAGTACCGGCGCATACACAGAGCTGCATCAGGGCCTGCAACGTGCACAAACACTGAAAAAGAGGCTCGGTTCAGGAGGTAGGCACACATGCATCAACACACACTGCTGAGCGCACACACAGGATATTGTCAGCCTCTGGAGACCACTTTGTTGTTTCTGATGCTTCTGTCATCCTCAATATGCTTCACGCTGCTCTTACAAATCCAGAGATTTCTCACATCTCACACTTCTTATGCCCTTTTTCAGAAACCGATGGCTTTCAAGGGTTATCACCATGCAAACCACATTAGGACCCTTTACAGGTGAAAGCAGCCTTGGTGAGATCCCCTCCCTCATTAGGGGGATTAAAGACGGGGCTGCTTTTCTCCTGGGTTAGAAACAGCCACAATAACCCCCTCGCCTCTCACCTCAGCTCTGGTTTCCTGGCTTAGACTGCTGTTTAAATTGCCTCCTGCCTCTGAAAATGTCCTCCCTGGGGATCCCCGGGGCTTTGATCAGCCACCCTCGATGGATGCACCCGTCCACCTCCCCACACACCCCTAACCCCACCCACCCGACCACTGGGGGGAATAAGAGGGCTGAAGGGGGTCAGGGGTAACGCTGCCGGAGATAAGAGAGAGGAGGCAAAGAATGAAAGGGGAGGGAGGTCTTGTAAAGATCAACTGGGGTTGGGTAAAGGGGTGGATAAGTGGGAGGGTGGGCTAATGAACCCCACTAATACCCCCTCCACATACACACACATTTAAGTAGCCTAATTACCTGCCTGATCTGGTGCAATGACAGCACCTGCAATGCCGGGTCAAAGCACGCGTTGGGATGTGCTAACAACCTTGTTAAGGAATACCTCATGTTAATGAGAGCTAATCATGCTGCGTATTTAGTTTCATGCTAATAGGGCAGCATGTGATCTTAAAAGATCACTAGCATTGCATAGACCTGGCCATATCTTTTCATCTTGAAAGCAGTGCTGCACTTGACAAGTCAGGTTGCGGGTATCAATCTCACATGACTGAATGTATATCACATGCACTCGTGCACCGCAGTTCTAATCAGTATTTGACATGCAAGATGCACCGCGTGAGGCTCATTCGCATTGGGAAAATGTGAGTACACGAAGGCAGAGCTGATTTTTACGAACCCACAGGAAAAACTCTGAGCTCTAATAATTCACTAGTTGGAGCGACTCAAGTCTCATTTCCCTAAACAGGAAAAGTGATTTAGTCCAGGCCTGTTTGGATTTCCTCTTTCCAGATCCTGGTTTGAGTTCTTTACCTGCACATCTAACTGTGCCATTCAACTGGAGATCAGAAAGCAGCTTTTTCATACAGTAAATGTACACACATACAGGCAGGAAATCCATTCCAGGACATCTAGGATATCAAAGCAGATCATAGATAGAGGAGCTCCCAAACTGCTATCTCATCAAATTAACGTTTATTAAGATAAAATGATGCTCCGATAAAAACGGGAGTGCATGACAAGAGCAAAGAAAATCCTCATCTCACTTCAAGAAAGAAAAGCAAAACTGCCCGGGGCCCAAAGCCGTGACCAAACACAAAGTTTTCAGAGGAAGCGATGAAGTAAATTGGGGGAAAATCTGGGGGAAAAACACAAGGAGCCAGTGTCATTTCAGAAAAGAGTATCGCAGCCAAAATATTTCCCTTCCTCTATTTCGAAATGGCAGGTGAGCCAATTTGGACTGAATTATGTTGTGCATATAAGTCTGGAATTTGCACATAAAGCTGTGAAATGTGGAGAGAACTCAGGCACTTTCTGCTCTTCAGCCTAACCTTATCATACATTTATTCTCCATTACAATGCGCTCTCATGAATACTGATGCAGCGCAGTAATCTGTACTAACTACCTAAATTATGCTGATGAGGGAGATTATCCTCACTCAGACGCTTCATCTGAAGAAATTTCTTGAACATGCTTCTCACATTGACGCTGGGCAGACTATAAAGGAACAGCATATTTCATTTTTGGAAATGTGTTGGTTGGCTGAGCGCTGGCACAGAACCCCCTGTGAAACCACAGATTGTTGTTTTTACACTTCGGCTTTTGTGGGAATTAAACAAATAAGATATAAAATGTTAATTAGAGAGCTTCAGGTGCGGGGAGGCAGATTTTTTAACTGTTGGGCAGAGCTGGGCTAGCTGCTTCCCTTTGTTTCCATGGGTTATGCTAAGCTAAGCTAAGCAGCTGCTGACTGTAGCTTCATATGTAAGAGACAGATGATATTAATGATATTAAAAGAACAGAATATCGTCTAACATGTCGAAATCCTCCCTTCAGAGCAGTGAGGGTCAGGTGTTTGTGACGGCTGATTGAACACAAACTATAACCGTCCTGAATGAAGTCATCAGCAAGGCACCAACCAAAGAGCCAAAGAGGACTCGCTCGAGATGACGCTGCAGCATCCCGAAACAACCACGATGTTCCCCCTAACCATCGGACTCGAGCTCGGACGCGGCTCAAGTCAGCCTCTTCTGTAAATGGGCGCCTGCACTTAGCGTGGCCAAGTATTAACGTTCTGCATTTGATGCTAAGTGCTCGTTAAGGTCCTTGAGGTCAATTCATTTTCAAATGCCAACCATCTGCATTCAAACACAGAAATTACACCCGCACATCACAACATCGAGACGGATGATTCAACTTAACGCATCTCATCCTTCCAGCTTGGACGACGATGCCTCACTAAACAGCTCTAAACAAACTCTCTCGAAGCCCTGATGAATAAGTGAAGGGATAAAAGCTACATCGATACCATTCTAACGCATTAACGTGCCAAATAAATAAATAAGTGGTGATGTGCGGGAGGGGGAGCGGCGGGGGGAGACGTTGCACATTCTTTTGTACATTGAATCTATCTTATCGGAGCGTGTAAAAATAGCTTGACAGAGGCTAATTGTGCTTGTTGCTGAATAATGGATCACAGCGGAGAGGGCCTTCCTGGAACTGGGGCGGGCACGACCGTTCCCTGCTGAACCTACGGGTTCCTCTCCCTGCTTTTGCCTTCAGGTAAAAAATCTGCCACATCCCCACCCCCGCCTCCCCTTTCCTCACCCACCCCAGCCCTCTTCTCTTCCTCCCCACTCCTGCTCATCTTCATCCTCCTCCTCCTTTCTCTTCCCTCCGCTTTGTCAGCGGGCGTCCAAGAGGTTTGAAATGTGAGGCGCTGCAGCTAAACGGGAAATCAGGCCCAAAAACTTCTCACAGGTGAGAACGATGATACATGTTTGAGTTGGTTTGATTGATTTATTAAATCTTTGATAAATATTGAGCATACTGAACTTCAAATGTCACTTTTACGACCCAAACTGTGGAGTTGGTGAGCTTAAAAATTAAAGAAAATGCCTGTGAAGTTTAACATTGCAGTGAAAGTTAAAAATACCGTCAGTAATGAGTACATGTCTTGCTTTCAGGGTCTCCTGCAGGCTCCTACATTCTTCTCTTGTCTGATAAAAATGGTCCAAAAATAACTGATTATATAGCAGAAACAGCAGGAAAAAGTGAGCCATCATAACACTGACACACTGACCAATGCAGGAGGTGAGTGAGTAAAAATGTACAAACTGACTGTTTACATGCCAACAACCAATCACATCAAGCCTAAATTCCTTTAAAGACCCTTTATTTGCTTGATATACACCATCAAAGTTACTCTTTCCTGATATCGGTGGCACTCAGGCCGTCGCATGAAGTCAGATTCTTGAGTTTAAGTCAACGGAACAACAATTAAACTCAAAAGTTGTAGTTTCCCTAAACCCTGACAGCAAAAGAAAGAAAAATCTAATCCTCTTACTCTGCACAACTCACAAGTGAGAACAAGGCTTTGTTGGTAAATACCCGTATCAAGTTTGTTGCTTCCCGTCTAATATGGCATCAAAGTTGTCGTCCATGTGACTGGGAGGGTTGAAAGCGTGAGGTTGCATCTTTGCATAAACGTCTTAGCCGCCGTCGCCTCATCAGAGGAACGTGTGCAGCTGATGGAAGACTGCTTACACTCATTCCCCTCAACAACTAAAGGCTTGTTAAAACCTGCTTTTCCCCTGTCTGTCGTCTGAAACGTGTGCGCGGCTAATGAATCTTTGGGAAGTTAAAACAGCCTTTGCCGTCGATGTCAAAGAAGGAAAATGTAGTTTTTACTTTAAGCCTGACGTGACTCTTTCTAGGCTGAACGCGTCCTCAGGTTTTGGGAAGCTTCTGCAGCGAAGAGCTGTCACTTTCAGATGTGTGTCATTCACCCAAAACAGTTTTTTTTTTTTTTGCTGGAGCTTCTGATAAACTGTAGATAACAGCTGTGATAATCGCTCTGACAGACTTAACATGGCTGAGACAGATAACTTTATCTCCCATTACTCAGATTTTACACTCTGTGCAGCATAAATCAAGATGAACATCTCTGATAAGACATTTTTTGTTGAGTCCTGTATATCAGTGTCTCTTAACTGCACAAAAATATGAAAAGAAGGTTTGGCCGAAATACTAAAAGGGGCCATTAGAGCCAGGGTCCACCACTTTCATGCAGACATTTTCACCTGCAGGTCGGCTCCTTTGATCAAAACCAAACCTTTGCGATTTCTCCCTGATAATTACGGACCTCCAGTGTCTCTCCTCTGCCTCATCCAGCCGCCTGAAACATGTTGTGTTCAGTGAATTCTGCTGCTGCTGCTTCTTTTGATTTGCGTAGAAGAACAACTGCTTGGCGGCGGTGACGTCGTTTGAAAAGATTATCTTTAATCCACCTCGATTTTTATTCATTTATTTAGTTATTTTTTCAATTTATTTAAATTGAGTCCACAGGAGGAAAAGTCAGCTTGGTCTGGCAAGTAAGTCCGTCAATTTATATCTGATTTACTCTAAAAAAGACTTTTCTACTTTCTCTAATCTATATTAAATAAATAATTATATTTAATCTGAACACACTTTGAATCTTATGTGATAGAACAAACAAGTGTATTACGCTATAAGGAAGGAGCCTGTCAGCCCGTGCTGGCTCTTAGCTCTGTGTGCACACCAGCTAAATGCAATATCTTTAAAAAATGTGGATAATAAAGGAAAATATATCTGCTCCAGACAAGCTTTCAGCCTTAAGACTCGGCTGTATTTTCCACTTTGTTTAGCTCTTACGCTCCTCAGTTCATTACACAAGCTGCTTGAGTCCAGCCAGGGCCGGTCAGTTGTCCATTTATTCGTCCATAAGGCCTGATGGGAGAGGAGACCACTCTTATCAATATTTCATATAATCATATGATGTTGCGTTTGGTCAATCTGCCTTTTATGGTCTCATGCTATCTTAAGCTGAAGCCGTCAGTACTTAGGGCCACAGAGGAAATCAATGGGCAGGATAACATCAGTGGCCTGCTGGTTACTGTAAGTTCAGCATGACTATGTTAACATTTCCTGTAATGTTGACATCACAATGTTGTTATGACCCACTGAGGGAGAATTTTAGATACAGCAGTATGTCTTTAATGGTACCATGAGACTACAGAGGCTCTTAATGTTTGACAAAAGAAAACTTCTGTCCGTCTCAGACTGTACTGTTACATAAAGTTATCTGCAGTATTATTTTCCACTTTTAATGTCTTTGTATTGCTGTAAAAAATATTTGATAGTGTCTTTATGTCAGTGACTTGTGTCATAGTGAGGTTATTTTACATAAGATGGACAGAAAAAATCCTCCTCCGCCTCACTTTTCTCATGGAAGTCACATGAGCCGTTTGGGTTGCCGTCAGTGCATCCTAATGCTACCTGACATTTCCGAACTGTTTTAATATTCCAATATTATGATCAACGGCTGGTAATGCAGGCTGCATGAATAATTTCAGTGCATTTGGTGGAGGCCTGATTATTTGAAACAAGTCCTGTTCTGGGCTTGCGGGGAGCCGGCGGATCCAAAAACACCATTAGCCAGGTGGTATCCCATGAATTAAAAATAGCCGAACACAGTTTTCCAGTCAGGCTGCTTCACTGCTCCACCTCCTCCCAACCCCAGCTTATCTCCACCCCCCCCCCACCTACACAGTACACACAGTGTTTCGTGACAGAAGGCCGCCTTCCCTCCAACCTGATGAAGAAATCTGCCGGAATGAAAAAGAAAGAGAGAAAGAGGAGAAAAAAAAAAAATCTGCCAACTGATCTGGACACAGATACATGACCCACATACCCTCTCGCCCGCCCCACCCATCCCCCGCCATGCTACGACTGTCATCTAAGGATGTTTTCACAATGTTTTACCATCCAATTTTTTTGGAGTGTACTTCAGGGACGTGTGAATTAGATGGCAAACGGGGAGAAAATGTGGCAGAGACACCTCAGCGGAGCTGCGTTAGCGAGCTGTCACGAAGCCTGAGACGGCGCCCGTACCCCCCACCGCCAGAGCCGCTCCATAAAAGGTTGAATTAACATCGAGGTTAGCCTCAACTCAATTCACATCAACCGGTTCCCGCCGCCAAGGACTCCAGGACTTGTTCTAATAAAACATCTCCATTTAAACCCTGTGGCTGGATTCATCTCTGATTTACGTTGCATAGGTGGCCTTACATCCCAATGAGAAGCGTGTCAGGAGAGAAAGAAGACAGGAAGTAACTGCAAGGAAGAAGGCGAAAGGAAAGGAAATTATGGCAGGAATAGGAAAGTAAAAGAAATGAAAGAGAGAATGAAAGGAATGAAAAACAGGAGAAAACAAAGTATAAAAACAAAGGAAAGGGAAGAGAAAGCATAAAAGTTAATACAGATAAACAGTGAGGGGGATGAAAGAAATGTTGATGAAGAGCAAGACAAGGGAGGATGAGGAGTCTGCAGGAAAAAAGAAGGAAAAGAGTGAAAAAAATGGCGGCAGACACGACACTGCTCAGAAGCTGTGGTCCTGAAATAGACGGAGAAATGAAGAGATGGAGCACTGATGCGCCACCATAATGCAGCCTCCCAACAACACCCTGCATGCTCTTCACTGCCTGCTGTATATTTAATAGCCACTCCATCATTCTGCCTCCTTTCCTCTCTCTCTGCCTCTCCATCCCTCCGTCATTCCCCCGCTCATCCACGGCTTGCCCGAGCAGATGGGGATTGTAAGGCTCGGTGGCGCATTCCAGCATCACAATCTGTCTCGGCGTGCTGCGCCCCGATCCCGGGGAAAAGGCCCGAGCGTTTCCCACACTGAGCGCCACATATGCGGCGCTTTAGCTTGTGCCAGTGTTCGGGAAATAAAAATCAGCGGAACGGCTTGGAGTGGCAGCATGTCAACAGAGACAGACAGAGGGGAATAATTGTTGGGGAATTAATCAGTTGGGAATGTTTTTTTTCTTTTTTTTTTCCTTGATGCCACCCAGCGTGGGTGAGAGCAACAGCGATGGAGGCCAAATGGAGAATTAAATTTACACCATTACAAACATGTTTATCTTTATCCCTGCGCTCTGCGGGGGGGGGGGGGGGGTAAAGTCTGTGTGACGCCAGTTCAAAGTATTGTCACATTTAACCGTGTCACAAACTTATCTCCCTCTGGGGTTTTGTTGTTGTTGTTTTCTTGTCTGTCAATGGCCAAAAAAACATAAGGAGCATGTGAGGTCTTTCCCTTTTCAAGCAGAATGACCTTAAAAAAGTGAGTGACAGCACGTCGGAGGTCGCCACAAGTCAAACAACTGCCGACACGACTAAAACATCTTCACATTTGTTTGATTTTTGTGAATGAAGTTTTCGCTTTCTCGCAACTCCCCTCGCGATTAACTTGTTTTGTTAAAAGCGCTTCATAAATAAATTTGCCTTGACTTGGCTCGCCCTGTGGGTAGCATCAACACATCATTTCCATATTCACCTAATTGTGTCAGTCACTCATCCTCAACAAAACAGCCGTTTCCAGGTCAGAGAGATGCTCCTCTTGCAATTTTCAAAGTTCGACACAAACCAGGAGGAGGAGGGAGAAAGCAGCCTGTGAGGTGGCGACTCTTCACACTGACAACGCCACAAACTTGGTGGTGTGAGGCGCAAAAAAAAAAAAAATTAATGACACCAGACAATAAATTTTGCATCCAGCTACACACCCAAGGTGAACTAGGCGAGCTGCAGCTGCAGCGTGACGTGTAAAATGTGTTTGGATCTGGCCTGCAAACACCGCTGAGGAGCCCATGAAAGATGCATGGAGCCACTGGAGAGGTATAAAGAATTTAGAGATATAAAGGATATATGACAAATAAATCAGGATGCAAATCTCACCGGGTGCCACTGGGAGTTCTCCAATGAAAACGGCCTAAATAATTGAAGAGGAAGAGGAAACATTTCATCAATGAGAAGAGCAGTGGAAAATGTGCTTCCCTTCATTTTTTAAACCTTTCTTCGGGGGCTCTTGGAGACTTTTAAAAATGACAAAGCAGAAGGGAACTCCAGTGAACGCGGCGAGTGAGCGACTACATAAAACTGTCTTTGAAGAGCAAATTCTTAAACAAATGCTTACAAGTCATTTTCAGCCAAAAAGGGAAAAAACGGGAGGACTGAAATCAGCCGGTGCAGGATGAGACGGAGAAAAGGAAAAGTTTTCCCAGAGAGCACCGTGACACGCCACCGCAGCTCAGACTGTGACAGACATCTTCATCCTCACCGTGTCCGTCTTCCTCACCTCACGAGCGCTTCATTACTCACCTTTCCTCAACAAAACGCTGCTCTCTCACTATCTTTTCTCCCACTCCTTGTCAGATTTTAACATGTAAAGATGAAGTCACCTCTCGCCCTCATCCTGACCTTCCTCCCTCTTTGTTTCTTTGTTACTTTCAAGTCTCAATTTTTAGTTTTATTGTCAAAGCGGCGAGCAAAATCTGACGCTCTATATTCAAACTGTGGTTCTCAGACAGGGGGAATGAGGAGGAGAAAACTTTACATAATGACTCCGTCTTGCCAGTTCAGACAGACGCTCCACATCGGGGGGGGGGCTCTAACGGGAACTCATCACCATGGTGAACCTGGGTTGCCAAGCACGACTGTCTTGGCAACCGCGTCACCAGGGATACTGGCTCCCTGTAGATGGGCTTCATTGATTAGAGTTGGAGCTCACCCCAGAGTCCTTGGAATCATTAAACACTGTAGGTTTTTTTTTTTTTGGAGAGAAGGAATGAGAGCCCGGGGAATTGTGGGAAGGACTCAGAGGTCATATTCATTAAGAGGTTGGAGGCCCTGTTCTGAGTCCAAACTGTATTTCACTGCCTTTCATCCACCTTCATGACATCAGTGGTGAGATGCTTATTGGATAACCTTCATCAGAGACCCTGAAGTGTGTTCTGACGCTGCTGATGCTCCATGAACTTCACCGCTGCTTCAGAGGACGACCGCAGAGTTCACTCCTGAACGGTTTCGTTATTTGTGAATTAAAGCACACATCCTGCAACATTTCTATTTATATATTCTTCTTTATGTATTAAAAACTCTTTAAAAACTCAAGCTATCGCACTCCATCAGGACGGTGTGGGTGCGGTTTGATCAGATTTGATAGACAGTCAACCGAGACCCGCCCACCTGAGACCAGCGATACGACCGCAGAGAAAAAGCAGAAATATCCTTTTTTGGTGTATTTTGTTTTACTGTCATAGAACTTTTACGTTACGGCATCACAATATTTTATTAGCGGTGCCAAAATAAGCAGATTAAAGAAAACTGTTCAGCTATCTAAAACACTGGAAATAAAATAAAACTGTTTTGATCTGACAGAATCAAAACGGATATTCTTCACAATCTCAAATATCAAGAAACAGGAAGAAATCCATCACAGAGGAGACGGACGAGATAAACACTCAGACTGATTCATCACCGACAGCAGAAACATTTCTGTTGATGATACCCAGCTCTGAAACACATGTTTATGTTGCATCTAAATGCTTCAGTGTCTGGAAAAAATGATTTTGAGAACAAGAAACTACGACTATTTAAAATATGTCCTTTTGTTTTATATCTTGTGTTTTGGATCTAAGTGACTTTTATAATTTCTTTTTATTGTGAAGCACTTAGTAACTGTTTTGAAGGGTGCTATATCAAGTTATTATTTTCTTTTAATCAGTCAACATTGGTGTTTTAAGACTGACTGTACAGTCCATGCTTTTAAGGTATTTGCAGGCAAACCGCGCTTATATGAAAGACAGCAGCAGCACATAGCTACAGACCGACTATCTCGCAAAATTACTGAAAAACCAAGAAGAAACAGGCTCTACAGCGAGAGGAACGAGGAGGAAGCGGCTCCAAAAGAGGAAACCTCACTTGAGATTCACATTTCTTTGGTTTTGCTCTGCCTGAGCGGTCACAACCGACGTCGGCTCGACACGGAGTCCTGAGCGATCTGTCATTCTCGGTTATATACAGGTATGCTTATGAGCTGACATGGCACTGTTGTGACAAACGCGTGAGCTCAGTGTCACATCTCATACCACAGAGTGACTGACGCACCAAAGAACATATACTCACCACTTGACACAGCCTGTCTACACGCTTTACATTTCAAATGCAGTGGACTTGACAGATCTAATGTGTCCCTGGATGTGGAACAGTTTTGCCACTTGTAAGTCCTACTGGAGGAGGAATCTGCACTTTGCTTCAAATTAAAGAGAAACTCCATTTTTGATTTTGCACGTCAACATCGGTTTGTTGGTCATGATTGTTATGCAGCCTGTGTAAACAACCCAGGTGATGTCATCAGGGTTATCTTGAGCAAAGAGGCTACAAGATCAGTTATTAATAGAAAGCCCGCATTACAAACTGACATGGACATTCACCAGGGATGGAGGGTCTTATAAAAATGTGCTACTGCATTACGGGAAATGAAGGATCTAGTGTTTTTGGAGCATATCTGGGCCTCAGCGGTTTCTTTTTTTGACTGTTAAGCTACTGTAGAAACATGGTGGTGCAATATGGTGAACTCAGTGGAAGAGGACCTGCTCCTGCTGGGGATATAAGGAGCTCATTCTGAGGTAACAAAAGCTGAACGACTCTTATTTTCAGGTGATCATACACTAACAAAAACTCTCTCATCTCTACCAATAGATGCCATAAATCCTTCACACTGGGCCTTTAAGTATTCATGTTCCTTGTGAGTCCGTAGTGTAGTGGTTATCATGTTTGCCTGACACGCGAGCGGTGCCGGTTTGAAGCTGGGCGGAAACACTGTGCTTTTTGGTGGCATGGTGGAACAAGTGGTAACACTGTCGCCTCACAGCTAGAAGGTCCCGGTTCGAATCCCACTGTGGGCACTGGTGGCGTGTCCTCCATCATGCCTTCAGTGCCTGCTCCAGGAAAAAGGGGGCCTTTCTGTGTGGAGTTTGCATGTTCTCCCCGTGTTCACCCTCCATAAATATACCCCCATTAAAAACATGCAAGATCACCACCTGACCAATGGTGACAGAGGAGAACTGGGTCCCCGGGCGCCGCTGTCGGCTGGCAGCCCACCGCTCCTGGTCTGCCGCAGAGGAAGGCAGACAATGGATGGGTCAAATGCGGAGAAATAAGAATTTCACGAAGCATGACGTGTGCATTGTGCATGATGTTGTGTGTGTGATCTTCTTCTTCTGCTTGGAGTTTTTATTAGGCATGCACACACTTCTTGTGAGGCAGATAAATCTATTACAAAGCTGCATAATGTCCACCTGGTAACATTAAGGTGTGCATGTTTTTCCTGTGTGTATTTTGCGTGTACACAGAAGAAAGGTCTGTCTTTCAAAATCGAAACTAATTTAGCATCAACAGAAAAAAACATATGAACTGTGTTACCTCGAAGTGTGTGTCGTTTGTGTGTCTTTCCAGTTTGTCTGCGTGCGCCCATTCGACTCTGCCTGTGTGAAAGAGGGGCATGGGTGGCAGGGCTACCTTGAAAAGGGGATGAGAGGAACTTCCTCTTCTTGGAGCAGGCACAAAGCAGCAGGCAGCGGTGTGTGGGAGGGGCAGGATAGCGGGTAGACGGGGCGAGGGCCAGTGCCAGGGGCGAGGGTCTTTGTGTGTTTTGTTCGCGGTGGCGGCACCCCTCAGGTCCGGTGGACACACGCCTGGTTCATTCGACGACAGCTTTGTCTGCGCTTGGAGGGCAGCCATGAGCCAGGCGCGCAGGTTGTCGTGACAACTGTGCAGCGAGACCAACAGGCGCACTGACACACACACTCGCAGAGATAAAGATGAGAATCGGTGGAGACATCATCATCATCACGGCTCATGCTTAAAAAGAGTACCAGCACGTCTCGCATAAATGCTAAATGACTGAACCGTGTGCGGTGGATGATGTGCCACATTTCACCGGCAGACGAGTTACTCCAAGTTCAAACCAGGATATCATGGAGGTTGTGAAACAAGGCTTTTCTTAAGCGAGAAATAAAACAGAAAGCACCAGGTGTGTATTGAAGTCTTTTTGTGTGTTCACTTGGTAGATTTGTCTGCTCTTGTCTCCCTTCGTCTGTCGAAGCGCTCGTCTTTGAACCCCGTTCACCTGCAGCAGCCGCACAAAGGAATGCGTTCGGCTGCGCTCCTCTCCAACCCTTGTGCATCTTTCAACCCTAAACTATGCCAGGATCTCGGAGAAACAGAGCATCCGTTGACAGCAGGCGCTCCTCCAAAGACATGCTTCTCATGCCCTGTAGAGGCCCCCTGTACAGGAGACTCCCCCCTGGTCGAACCCCCTCCAACCCTGGCTCTCTCCCGCAATCAAAGACAGCTTCATTATCTGCTGACTAATTTCGTGCCTGCCCCCAAGACGGCTTCCAGGTAATGGCGGTGCAGGTTCACCCTCCTCCGTCGCACCTCTCCAGAGCAGCCGCTCTGAGACTTGAGGCCACAAGGCTGCGTTTCCCCCCTAACAAAGGGCTCTCTCAGGGGCCTGTGTTGCATCCCCCCCCACCTGCATGGGGAGGAGAGGGAGGGATCAGGGAAGGGGAGAGGGGGGGAGAGTTGAATCTTGAATCTCCACAGCAGGAGAGGAGCCAGCACTGGGACAGGCGGTGATACAACATTTGAATGCACCGACCGGGGACACACCGTCGTGCCTCTCCAATTAAATTATCCAGTCCACAATGGCGAGGCCTCGAGAATTGACACCTCCATTGAGAGTGTGTCAGCAGCTTTGTGGGGACCGACAATTTCCATCTCTGCAGAAATAGATTTGCTCCCAAGGGGAGCAACAATAGCAGGGCAATCCTTCTAATGCTCGTTTTTGGGAGGAAAATAGGGATGAGAGCTGGGGATTTGGAAGGTTTACTTACAGGGACCGAGGGAATTCTCTTTTGGAAGTGATAATATATCTGAAGTGTCTTTGACAAAAAGCAATGTGGGATGAACATGTTTTTCCAGGTGTAAGCCAAAATCACCCTCAACAGTCAATCATTTTCAATTAGTTTAATCAATTGTGCTTTTCTGCACATGCGAAGGCTACGTGATTTGAGCAATTTAGCGAGTTTTTCAAGGGCAGTGTTAGTGAAAGGCACAATTTATTCAATTTTATCCACAGCTATGACTATCAGCAGTAGAAGTCTCAACCTGTGCCTCACCAATCGTCAATTTAATGTTTCTATCCACAAAAACTAACACATATGTGATAGACTACATGTTTTTCTACAATTTACATAAGGGGCTTGGTGCACCAAAGACGACAAAAGTGAATTATCTCCGGTGAGGAGACACATAAAAAACACAGATGTGAGCTAGACTGACGGCAAACATCCAGTTTTTGGCACATACACCATCAGTTCAAAGCAGGTCGAGGCAGAAAAGAGAGTGAGAAAGACGGGAATGACGTGCGACACATGCTGTATTTACACTGGACGTACCTTAGCCCACTGAGCCGTCCGGACACCCACGTTCTGTGTATTAAAATGCCGTTGACGTGAGGTGTCTACAAAATCAAAAGCCTGTCTGACACATGACAGCTCAGTGGGCGCACCGCACACATCTCCAGCTACAGATGTAGGCATCCAACGGTGCAAACGCACAGGCTGCCAATTCCCTCAGGCACAGTTTGGGAAACACAGGACCCGACACCTCTTAAGTGAGCAAAAGCAACTGACACATCTGCATAGATGACACCCTCTCAGCAAAGAGCAGCGCAGGAGCAACTGGGCGCCCGGCAGAGACCGCTGCTCGCAGCCAGGTCCCCGCCGACCATCAACACTTTTAACCACGAGCCTGAATCTTATCCAAGGAGTTTTCGATGCTTAAAATCAAGCAAACAACAAGTTTGTAACAACTTTGGGTGACATTGTCTCCCAACAAAAACTGCACTGCGGCTACGCAACCGCCAGCTTTTAAGATTAGATGTCGTCAGGTTTCTGTCAATCTAGTATTCGCACATGAAAGTGTAGCAATAAAATAGCACAGAAATACTCTGCAAAAATACTTTATGTTCATGTAAAAATTTTTTTAAACTGTCAAATATAGACGTCCATATCGGCCTACAAGAAATCCAGTATTGCCGAAGCTGATAGAAACTAAACATGGAGAATGGCTGATCTTTGTCTTTGACCAATCATATTGCACGGCTGCATATATTTGATCTCCCCCTCCATCTCCTCTCTTCTCTTTTATGAATCTTCAGAGAGACCTCGGCGAGGCTTTCACCCCTGCCCGCATAAAGACACGGTTGTTCTGTTTGACTCCGTCAATACGAAGTGAATATGATGGACAAAGGTACACGGATAATACGTCTGTCTTCCTTCTCGGCATTAAGTGGATGCTGCTGAAAAGGCGAGCCTTTATGTCTGACCCCAACAGGTCAGAATGATACGAGATTTTGAGTGTGTGTGTGTGTGTGTGTGTGTGTGTGTGTGTGTGTGTGTGTGTGTCTGAGCCCGAGGTACCTGCTGGCCTGGAGACATGGTTGTGTTCCTTGTTATAACGCAGACAGATAACGCAGGAAAACCCCATAATTCAGGTATTAAGTGCCCGTTGATGTGATTAAAACTATCATGAATGACTGGATGAATGCAGTGTGACATCTGCTGCCATTAATCAAAAGAACAGAGAGAAACAACGAAGGCCTCACGTCCTGAGATAATATTTTCACAGACTGGATTCCTCCACAGACACTTAGAAACTTGGATTTTTCTCTCCATTATGGCAGGAACAGCTATTTGTTAACCATCTGCAGAGTGGAAACTACTTGCTGAATCAAAGAAAAATATCAGTTATATTTAATCTGAATAGACAAACTCATCTATCAGAATTAGATTTGATCATATTATTCCTGCTACAGCTCACATTTGATAAATAGATCAATTTATAGTTAAAGAACACAAGAAGCGCTTCCTGGCGTTCTCTGTTAAGAGGAACTTCTGAAAGCCCAGAGGATTTTCTTTGTCCAATCAGAGACACCAGAGGGTCCAAGTCAAGAGATGAAAGAGCCAGAGGAAAGAAAGGAAGGAAATAATTCTCCCCTTTTGTCTCAGTTTCTGGGTCAAGGCCTAATTGATTTCCTGATTAGTCGTCCATCAACCTAAATCACAACCTGCTTTCACACCTGCGATGGGGGTGTGATTTTATAGTTGAGGGATTCATTAACATTGAGCGGCTTATTTGTCGGTCTAACAAGTCTATTTCAGCAATCCTCGGGTCTGGAATTGAATGAAGCACGCAGCACAATGGAGAAAATGTAAAACTGAAAAATGAAAATTACAGAAATTGCATTTACTCTTAAAGTTAATTTTGACTGTTGTTTCCCCGTGAGGAATTTGACGCGCATGATTATTCATCTCTTGACAACAGCTCAATTAACACAATAATTTTGTTTTTCGTTTGTTATCATCAGGGGAAATATGCCATAACACAAGAACTTACACAGTGTAATACAAGCAGCGCTGAAAATATACATAGCCTGTTAGCGACATTCATGCATTTAATTTGTGGAATGAGGCTCGATCCTCATGTGATACATAGGTTTCAGCACTGCAATTATCTCCTCAAGAGCACAATGTAGGCATAATTTCCCCAGACTGCATAATTATCTTTGAGTAGGATGACAAACTCATCACACAAGTTCGAGAAACAAGTGGTTTCACTTCAGCCGAGTAGGCTATGTTTCTGAACCAAGGATAACCTATTTTTAATCCTTTTGTATCCACGTAGGTCAGGACCTCATTTACAACCCCATTCCAAAAAAGTCTGGACACTGGAAAACAGAACTGGAATGAGAGGGATATACTCAATTAAAAACACTACAAAGGCAATATATTTAATGTTTTATTGATTTTAGTTAATATACACACATATTGAACAATTGGAGAAGCTTTTGTTTGCAATGGCAGCTTCAAGACGCCTCCTGTATGAAGAAACCAGTCTCTCAGTGATCAGGTGGGATTTTGGCCAGTTCCTCCACACAGACAGTCTTTCCGGCCAGCCTGGTCTTCAGTTCCGTCCACGTGAGTTCTGTTGGGTTTAAACCGCTCCAACACCTTTATTTTCCTCCTCTAGAACCAACTGACAGCCTCCTTTAGACGATCTTCTGGATCACTGTCCACCCTCATCTCGTCCTCATCGTCCTGGTGGACAGCAGCGGATTGTTCTCAGGAATTTCCTGATTCATGACTGCATTCATGTCCCCTTCAATAATTTGGATTGTGACAGAACCATGAGACAAGAAACAGCTTCAGTGGCAACACTGTCGCCTCACAGCTAGAAGGTCCCGGGTTCGATTCCCACCTGGGGCGCTGAGGGCGTGTCCTCCGCCATGCCTTATCTCGAGGAAAGGGGTCTTTCTGTGTGGAGTTTGCATGTTCTCCCCGTGTTCACCTGGGGGATCCTCCATAAAATGAAACCCCCACTAAAAACATGCATGAAGATCACCACCTGACCAATGGTGACAACAAAGAAAACTGGGTCCCTGGGCGCCGGTCGGATGGCAGCCCACCACTCCTGGTCTGCCATGGAGGAAGGACTTACCAGGATGGGTAAAAAGCGGAGAAGAATTTCACCAATGCATGGTGTGTGTGTGTAGCAGGTTCTATGTAGTGTGTGACAAACAAAGAGGATTGTCCCTCTGATTTTTCATTTCTTTTCTTCTTTAGAGTCATATACGGAACCATTTCTTCTCCAAACATGTTGCAGAACGCCCCAAAAACACCTGTTTGGATCATTCCACAGGTAAGCAGGTGGATTGGCAACAGGTGATAGTATCATGGTTGGGTATGAAAGGGGCATCCTGGAAAGGCTCAGTGGTTCACAAGCGAGGATGGAGCGAGGTTCACCACTTTGTGAACACATGATTGGATAAAGAGATTAACACATGGACTCAGGAACACGTCATAAAACTGTTGTCAGAAAACACAGTTTGTTTGCAAATGACTACATTCTGTTCTTATCCATGTTTTACACAGAGTCCAAACTTTTTTGGGAATCAGGGTTGTACAAACGCAGCCCGGGGGAGAAAGAGTTGCATCCATCCACACAGTCAGACTTCAAAGTTTGCCCAGAGTTCAGTGGTCTGCACAGCACTCTGGGCCAGCTGGGGCTTAAAGCGTAGCTCGAGGACCCCTGATTCAATTCCACCAACTAAAGAAAGCACACTGGTAACCTTCGAGGCACAAACATGCTCGTTTTCTCTGCAGCTGCCATTTAAATCTTTTGTCACCATGGGATCAAACAGTCAACTCTGCATGTCTCTGCATGACGTTTGTCTGGTGTAAAAAGAATTATTCATTCCGGTCAGGCCAGAGAAGCAGGGACTCGACAGCGTCTGCAGAGTAAACATGGTGGTTTCAACAACTCTGGATGTTTTCGTCTCGATTCACAGCCAGGTTTTGGTTGATCGAGTCGGGATTTCACTGACATACGAGATGTTTTGTTGGCATTATTTTTTTTTTTTTTCCACATGTAGCAGCGAGTGCCAGAAATGGCGCAGCTGTAATGATGGACTCTTAAGCTCATAGCCTCTATGATGCTCTTTATTGCACCAGATGACAAAATCTCTTGCTAAGACTGTCATATCCTGACACTTTGCTGGACCCACATCAGGCGTGAAACAGCGCCACTGTCTCTTCCATACACCACTCTCTTTAACATAAGCACAGACATACAATTCACTTTTCAACCTTAAGAATTCTGATTAACTTCAGTTTAGTGCCTCTTTAAATAAAAATCACTTGATTCCTTCCTCCAACATGTCTATATTAGAAAATTTAGATTTGGAGCAAGAAGTGAGTAAATGCTTAGCAAGAAAACTGCTCAGTATTTATTCAGTGACAAATGTGTCTAACTTTATGTTTTCCTACGTCTGCAGCTTACAAGGCCATGTGAGGACCAGCTATGCAGGCCTCACCATGTAAAGAAATATTGTCTTATGTTTGGTCTCAGCTCAAGTCAATGCTTTTCCTTCAATTTGGCCATCATTAAGGGAGTATTTTGGTGCGCTCATGGTAACCTGATACCATTGACTGATGCTGATCGCTCCCCACAGGGCCCCACTCTCCCTCGTTCAGCAGGCCAAGGCGAACCCAGCTGCAATTATAATACTTAAAATAATTCCACAAAAGTGGAGCCATCATTGAATAATTCAGCCTTCTAGTCTTGTCAGGACTTTGCTGGACTTATGACATCATTCAAGCTGAATATCCTTCAGCAGATGTGTGAGCCAAAAAATACTCAAACAGGAATCACACTCCCAGAACCTCTGAATGTTTTCAAATGGACTTTCAAACTGCTGTTTCCCAAAACCGTGTGTGAGCTCCAGAAAGCGTCTCAGAAATCAGTGCTTGCAGCTCTGATCAGGTTTTGCAACAAAGCCCCGGAGTGGTCTGATTTGCACGGCTATGTAAACAAATCGTGTTTAATTTTACATGAGTATTTGCTTGGCGCCCGACACCCTAAGAGCACGGCCATATCATTAATAAGCCAGACTTGCTCATCAGACTGTAAATGGCTCACTTCATGTATAAAATATCAGAGGAATAGAGTGGCCTTGCATTTCTAAAGAGGCCTGAATGGACCGCTACATTCTGAGCTGGAATTTATGGAGCACGTCAACACCTGGACTTGGCGATGTTTACAGCGCCACTCCCACAGCGCCTAATGGATGATGAAGGGCCAGTATGGAGCAGATCTTTTGTTGATCCCTGGACACTTCTGAGTTTAAAACTGTCTTTTGGGAATCCACATTCTGTACACAAAGCTGTTGGAAGAGTTTATTAACCAGATCCTCTGCAGCCAAAATTAGGCTGCAAATGGCTCTTGGGTGCATGAGCCAGTGCTTCACTTACTTTACAGCGAAGTAAAAGTCTGTTGTGTAAATGCTGCTGGGCGGTGTTGCTCGGTTGCATGCTGTTCAGTCATTTTGTGCAAAAAGGGAGAGAATCTTTTCACATTTTAAAGCCTGATCAGACATTAATTTGCAGCATCATTCCACTCTGACCAATTGGTTTCAGTCGTTATTGTAAAAAATCATGCAAACCCGTTTCCAAGAAACTGTGTTTATGTAGAAACAACTTGCAACGTAGCCTGGTGTTTCATTCGTTCTCTGTCCATGACTACACTACCTGCTTGTACAACGACACTGCTCTCGTTCTTCATCATGGTTTGGACGGTTGGGCCCTCCCAGCATTCGGTTTAAGTTAGGGAAAGACTGTGGTTTTAATTTGATACTGAAAAAGTTAATGTGACTTGAAGCACGAGACACGATTTATTAACATTTAACCAAAACCACAGTCTTTCCCAAACTTTAACCAGAGTGCTTTGTTGCCTAAATCTGACCACATGCTTGACTTATGATGGCGCATTTGATAATACAAATTAGTGGCATGCAAACTTCCAGGAGGGTTGAGGTTTAACCTTTGAAATATGAATTTCCAGAACCGGCAAAATAATGACAATAATAGGATACAGTTTTCCAAATGTTTGTTAGGTTCATGTACCACACAGAGCTCCCACAGCATGATTCTTTTCAAGCATTAATTATAGAGTACTGAGACTTCAAGTGTCCTTACACTGAAAAGTTTGCAGAAGACTGCCGGTTAAACTATGGACAGAGACCCAAAATGGATGGCGGGCATAAGAAGACAAGTGTTCAATAAGCCATGAGTCCCACAGTGATGCGTCGACCCAGTTGAGCTGAAACAGTTTCAGAGGGTCTGTCTTTGTAAGGGATTTGTGCAGTACACACAGCATGTCCACACATGCCGGCAGTTGATATTAACTATTAAGCAAGGCAAGTATCAAGCCCACAAGTCGCAGAGGATATCGCAGCAAGTTATCCAGCACATGTCTGTTTTTCTATTCCCTCGATCTTTTGCAGAGTGGATCGCACAAGCTTTGCCCCCTCAGCACCCCATTTGTCTGCACTGCGGTGTGTAATTGTAAATAAAGAAGAAGCCACTCATGAATGCTCCCTCTGCATAGATGATGTCCTAATTGAGAGATGCAGTGAAATGGTTATAGGGTGTTTTCATTTCATGGTTCACTCCACACTCACCATGCGCTTGCACACACTCACTCACTCACTCACACACACACACACACACACATACAGACAGACAGACATCAACCCTGTGGTTTGCATCATGAATAAATTGAATATCCTCTTACTAAGCTACTAAATACATCTGCAGTGTCACGCTACAGTGGGCTGGTTGATGCCTGTTCTATACAGATCGTTGCTTTCCACCAACACACACAGTAAGAATATAAACATTTAGGTCATGTGACGTTACCAAGATACACAGCCTTCTCGGACTGACAGCCCATGTGTTTTTAAGTACATTCAGCGCAAATGGCGCGAGCAGACGCGCAGTCAGAGTCCAAGCTCGCGGCAAAGATTTGCTTGATTTTGATTGAATGAAACCTTTGGATGCGGGATCTGCAGTGACTTAAACACTTCCCCACCTCAAGTTATAGAAACTTCAACTGTTGTGCAACTTCTGAACGACTCCATTAGCCTCCATAAGTTTCTAAACTTCAGTCCATATGAGAGGTGACAGTTGGTTCAGCGCACTTTTTTGTTCCTGACAAACAGCCACTCTGAGCAGGTTAAAACAAAGCCTGGCGCTTTATTGGCAAACACAATGTAATCCGACAATGACTCAGAGCCAACAAAGCAAGGATTTGACACAAAACCACAGATGAGGTCATTATTTCTCCTGTGCTGCGGCAACAAAAGAAGCCTTACACCCAAACACGCAGCCTCCTCCATACACTACAGTCGAGAATTTGCCTATTTCAGAATGTCATAGTCCTTCATACTCAAAGCCGAGCACAGAGAGTGTGTTCAAAGCAGCCTGACATCTCCTGGTCTGCAAACTAGATGCCGATCAGCCGAGCGAAAAAGACACAAACACACCATTTTGAAGTTTCTGAGTTTCCATGTAGCCCGCCCTAAATCTGGGGGTTAATCGCATCAATATTTCAACAGACATCCATTAATTTGGTTGTTATAATGCCTTATGTATAACTTGCCTCACATAACCTCTTCTCCTGTTTCTACCATACTTTACTGCATTTCCTTGAGCATTCTGACACCACCGGAGGAGAAATGCACTTAAACAGGGAGAATGGGAGCAGGGCTTCATTGGCTATGCAGCTTGGTGTGTACATCATTGGCCAAGACCTACATGAGAGTGCTCATTGTTCTCTGTATTAGTGCAATGTTCATTTTGGGTTCTCTGAGGACAACATCCTTTATGCACGATGGCCAAAACAGAAAAAAAAGACAGCAAATGAACTGCAAAGGGCGAGAAAGTTCCATAACCAAGCTTTATGAGAACTCGGTACCGAGTGTGTGCAAGGTTGATTTTATGTGTGTGTGTGTGTGTGTGTGTGTGTTACAGTAGTCGCTGCAGCACACAGCCAGAGGGCTCAGTGTTTGATCCCTCTCTGTAAAATGGATTATCTGGTGGCAGGAGGGTGAAAGGATAGCAGTGTGTTAGCTTTGAAAAAAGAGACACAAGTGAGTGTGTGTGTGTGTGTGTGTGTGTGTGTGTGTGTACGTGCATGTGATCTCAGCAGCGGACAGCCCAGGGGACCGGGCGGCCCCCCGAGGAAACGTGTCTTAAAAAGCTCTCTATGGCTCCAGCTAATGCTCACTTTGTCACCCAAACAGGGCGGGAAAGATAATCAATAGCCTTTGATAGCTACTATTAGGGTTTTAACAAGCTTTTCCTCACGCTGGGCTGCTCTGCTGAGGAGAAACGAGGAGGGCCAAACAAGCCTTCATCATCCTGTCCCTTGCAACCTTCCTCTCACTGCACACCACATGCTCTATTTCATCTTCTGTTAGCACAAGGATTCCCAAAGCTGTCATATCAGGGAACCCCCAAATAGATCAACACTGAGCAATGGGTGCACATTAGGTTTGAGTTTGCCTCAGGTTTCTTATACAAAGCCTGTAATCCAAACAGCCATCCTTATACATGTTCTACTCATCCAGACTCATCTCACTCTTTAAACTTCCTGATGTGGTTAGGACCATCTTGGGAAGCCTCCTCAGCGCAGGTGCACTGAATTTTCCGTCTTGGAGAATAAGATTTACCCTCACATGCACACACAGACATGCACACAGCACACCACCACAAATTCCCCATCCCAGTGGTAACCGATAGGGGAGCACCTATGCTAAACTAAATCTAATTTGCAGCATCTGCGTTTGTCACACCATTAGAATAATTGTTCCCTCCTCAGCCGTTTCCCTGCTGTTTTCTATCAATTTCCTCCCCTCAAAACCAAATGATCTGTTCATCTCCGAGCCTCGCGTGGGTTTTTTTTCTTTTTACCAAATCTCAAGCCACTTCTCTCAAAATTAGCCCCTCACTTAGAACACATAATGCTAATGACCATAATTAACCCAAAATGGAACTTAAATAATTACGGACCGCGAGGATTGCTCATTCAAGAGAACAGTAAATTAATCTTCCATTTGAGAGTCTGATCAGGCTGCATTGTGTTTTATCCCTGCGAACACTTAATCTTCATTTACTAACAAGCTCCATCAAGTGCAGCTGAGCACCAGCGTAGCCACAGTCACCTTGACACAACGCAAACAGGTCGTAACCAAACCCATTAGGCGGTGCAGGGAGAGCGGATGAAAAATGCTTTCTTCTATTTTAACAGATACCGTCAAGAGCCCCGAGAGCAAGGCCAAGTACAAAACACGAGGGTTGTCACAGTCTGCGTGTGTGTGTGTGTGTGTGTGTGTGTGTGTGAAATGCATCATCATGGTGTCTTTAAAGAGTAACTAAACACAAGGCTGCTCTTACTGGCTGAATGTTCAAAGTCAGTTTCAGCTGCATCTCATGAGCTCCATTTTTTTTTTTTTTTTTTTTTTTTTAAGAGAATGGATTGAGCCAAATCTGCTGTGTACCAACCAATCAGTGAAAGCTTTTAGATCACATGACCCGTTCACAAGCAGATATCTAAACTAGGCATTGTAGGCATGGTACAAAATGAAGTATTCTCCACCTGGCCAAGTTCTGACCTCAAATATTTAGAAAAACTGACGTTGGTTTATAATTTAGAACGACTGTGACGATGGCAGCACACACATTTTCCACTATTACTCCTAATATGAAAATATGACGACTTTGATACCGGTCATGTAAACAGTATATTCTAAAGGCAGCATTTTCTGATTAAGACGTGTGGAACATTCTTTGGACATGTATACAGTGCATTCAGAATATATGTCTCAGCTGGGGTTTTTACTGTAGTTTGCGACACACAGGCTCTTGCCTTTTTACGGTCAACTCTGTGTGTTGCCCAGACAGGAAGCCCACATTTCTGGCGAGAAGGAGAAGCACACCTACTTCTAAAGCTTATGAAAGACTTGGACGTCAGAAGGTTTTTGGATATGCACATACATCACAGCGCCGACATCTTCAAGGAGGTGGTAGAGGGAGTGAAAGAGGGAGGCTATGATTGCAAGGTTGAACAAGCCCCTCAAACTTCCTGTTTTGAAGCAACATAAGCACAACAGGACGTACGTTATTATGTTAATCAGAGTATGCACGGCTGCATCATTAGCTACGTACACAGTTTAGGAATATCATCTTTTTCAGAATAAGTTAAAAATAACAGAATATTTCGCAAATATAGTCTCTGTTTCCCGAGCAGCTTCCACATAGCTCCACCCTGAAAATCATCCTCAATCAAGGACACACCAACGCCACCAACAGTCTTCCTAAAATCAAATTATATTATTGCCAGAACTGTGACTTTTTGGTTAAAAATAGGCTGCCATTTCTCTATGCAAGCATATCTGTTCGTGATTGACCTTGGTGGAAGCATGAAGAAGGTTTTGTGTCATCGATGCTAACCCTCCTGCTGGTACTATCCAAGGAGGAAGGCGTGATGGGTAAGGGATGCTGTGGTGGTAACCCAGGTGGGGCTAATCTTCCCTCCCAGCGAGATCCAATAAGAGCCATTAGAGAGGTCTGGTCTGGTTCATTTGAGCGTCACAGTTAACAACCTTACACAGGGTGGGACAGCATACGAGGAGCTACAAATCTCTGAGCAGCACAGAGCAACAGGCTCATTCGTTCATTGCACAGAGACACGACTTATCCATTAGATTTCTGTGTCCTCTGACATGGAGAAGAATTACCAAATTTAAGGACTTGCTTCACTAATGTTTAAGCGAGTGGTGTTGCCTCAAACAGCAGTTCTGAGCATGATGCTAGATGATGTAGCAGTGGAGGACTGGATGAGAGGAACCTGCTGAAAGGCTGGAGGGAAAACAGAGGCTGCGTAAATGAAATCTCATCCGTCTATCTACGTTCCTGGTTTCCTCTTTATCTCATCCTGCAAAGGAGGGAGGAGAGGGTGGATTTGTTTTTTATGGGGTTTACAGTAATGCTCAGAGGGTGAAATTATTCCTGGAGCCCCGAGTTTAATTATTTCCTCTCGTATCAATACAGTCCACCGACGTAATTTCCGTGTTGATCTGATTAAAGAAATATTACATTCTGCCAGGGCACGGGCAAATTGACTTTGGTGGCAAGGTCTTGACAAGAACCAGACACGCAGCTTTATGCATCAGTAACGGCGTAACCATATTATCCATGCACTGCTTCCTTCAGTGAAAAGGAAGATGCAGGCTGTTTCCAATGAAGACAAAAGAGGAGAGGAAGGAATGGAAGAGACGGTGAAGACGTGCGAGTGTACACCTTCTCTGAGAATACTAATGGCTTGTCATCAGGAGCCTGAAAACATCAGTAACATCACTACCTACATTACTCCCTAATTCAAGACAATCAGTGTTATAAAAGTCAGTAAACTCAACGTTAGCACAGCCAACATGAACTGAAACTTCTTTACTTATTTATATCATCACAACTAGACCAACACATTCATTTGCTGACATACTGGATCAACATTGGCCATTAAATTTGTCAGCAAACAACCTGACGGAGTATCATCCCTGAACACAGCAACATAAAAAGCGTGGTTGTTATTTGACCCATTTTCACCAAGTTTTCACTCCTGCTTTCAGCGTTTTTTACTGGATTTTGCTGATATTGTTTTGAAAACTTTTTATCCTCCAAATTCAGAAAAGTGCCATATAAATAAAAGTGTTTACTGTCCTAAGGTTACGGTAAGACATGATTTTTTTCATGATTCGATCACGTCATTGCTTTTTAGAGTGACTTAACCTGGGAGTCACGATCCTGAGGAGGGACGTGAGATGATTAAAGGGAGAAATAACATAGCCGGATCAACCGACTGGACTTCTGAGGCAGATACCAGTTTCCATATTTGAGAGTTAAAAATAAATCAGGCAAAACTAATTGTTTTTACAGCAACACAAAAAAAGTTTTTTCTCTGATGAAAAGGTTAGAATAACTACAGCAGGTTGACTCTGTAATGCTAAGAATCCTCAGCCGAGCTCCTCAAGCTAAGATGAACAGCTTAATCTCACATTAGACCCATTTTACACATTTTATGTTTTTGGTTTTCACTGTCTTACATAACATTCAATTCAATTCAATTCAATTCAATTCAATATTCCTTTATTAGTCCCACAAGGGGAAATTCCAGTTTACAGCAGCATCAGTAAAAGATAGAGTAAAAACAATAAATATATACAAAAGAGTGTAATATAAATAAACATCTAAGAAAATTAGAAATTATAAATTGTATTTGCATAACATTGTGGGTAAATGACAAAAAAAATGCAATAACAAATACATTTTTAGGATGTAATTTACCTTTTTTTGGTGTTTTCTGCATGTGTTTTTTGGGTGTTAGTGACAGCAGCTGTGACCTTTTTGGCTACATTATGTCATGGTTTAATGTGACTGCACTAGGTGGAGAAGCTGGTTTTTCTTATTGTGCAACTTATTTCCAAAAATCTAATGATTTCTGCTATCAAACCTCGAGCAAATATCACAACATGATGATGATCAGGATGAGAAAAACATGGCAAAAAGGGTACAAAAATCCAAATGCTCTTCATCAACAGCCATTTTTATCATGTGACCTGATTTTTGGGAGCACATTCCATTAACTCTAGCCAACAACAGGGTTACTCTAGTCTCTGAATGTTGAAGAAGCTATGCTGAGAGTGAATACAAAAGAAAAACGAGTCAAACAGAGGGCAGGAATGTGAGTCAGCAATCGAGTAAAAGGAGAAGGAGAACGAGGGAAAGGGCTCGGGGGAGGAAGGGGGAGGAAGGGGGAGACGGGGCAAGAGTGCAGCCATGTGCTGGGGTGTACACCTGTACCCAGAACAGGTGTTTTCCGCCCCACTTGCAGGCCCCCTGATTAGGAACCGCCACGCTTGCCTTACTCCGTCAAAGACTAGCTTATCCCCCATCAGTGCAGCTCAGGCTCTGGGTAAAATGATGGTTAATTAGCCAGCAGAAAGCCACAGGCTGGAGGTTGATGGAAGCACCCCCTTCCCAACCTTCCACCCTCTGCACAGATCTGTGTATACTGTACACACAGAGAGCACTTAGCAAGGATGAACAGACATCCAGTTGTTTTCTAAGCTTAAACCGAATTTTAGGACTCATAAGACATTTAACTGTGTTTTATTACCTTTATCTCGTGCGCTGTGCACTTGAATAACAAACCAAAGCCATACAGGATTATCCCAAATGATAATGTCTTATAATAAAAGCTGTTCTTTGATTGAAAATACAGTGACTGCGGTGAGGATGTTAGAGTGAGAGGATTAATCGAGCACACTGTATTTGATACTGTATAACATGTCTTTTTCCTGGCTAATCTGCACATAGGGAAGCAATCAAAAGAGAGGGAGGGAGGGAAGGGGAGGGAGAGAGAGAGAGAGAGGGAGAGAGAGACTATAATTATGTGCAGCTGCAAAAGTGGGGGGCCAAGAGAGGTTGCATTACCCAGCACTAAACACTTTCACCTGCGCAGCTATGCTACCCAGGGTTAAACACTTTCACCTGGACGGAGCCACGTTTTCAAGTTTTAATCATATTTCCACCAGGGAGCTGAATTACTGTGCAGAAATGACTTTGTACTAGACTTACAATGGCGGTATGAAAGACAATTTGGGGGTAATGCTGAAGGGCAATTCTCAAAGAGCAACAGACTTCAAAATTGGTTCAATAACCTGTTTTAATGGCTCTCTGGCAACAATTGTGTCTTACATGGCAAAAGGAACAATCCTGGTGCAACTTGAACACTGCTGCCTGTTTGAGCTGCAAAGCAGCGCAGCATGTATATGTTAACAACAGGGCTGTTTTTTGGATTGACATGTTCTGTATCACGCAGTCTCCAGCTCCTACTGAGCCTCTACAGCAGGGGTCCTCAGCTACATTCGTCCAACGGTCAGAATATTTTCAAAACAAACACTGTTGGGACTTTCAAGTAAAAAAATTACATGTATTTAAGTAAATTGAGCAAATTTTTATAATATTTTTATGTCCTTACAAAATTAATGCTATTTTATGAGCCGATACCACTATGAACAGACTTATCATAATGATAATTTAAATAGATACAATGCATGAGTCCTTATCTCAACAAAAAACTCCTCTTCAGGATCCCAGGAAGCAGTCAAATTTACTCGGAGACTCAGTGCGACAGTTGGCCAACGCAAATAAGACCGTCTTGTGTCTACGACAGAGCTTAGTGATTCTCCGACAATGCCAGAGTTACCTCCCATAGTCTGGCCAGTGCGCTGCTGTCATGGACACGGTCATCATAATTATGGGGATCCACCCACTGTGGACAATGAACATCCACTCCATAGCTAACTGGTCATCAGGCTGCACCGCTGGCAGGGGAAAATGAACCCATGAGTGTGTACTTTAAGGCCACATACTGACTCATTCATGCTTCATTAAACCCTAAAAGGTGTTCTACAGCGTTACCAGCAGTACAACCTTGAGGCAAGACGCACATTGTTTTCATCTTTCTCAACTGGTCATGTCTCATCCTGTCACTCTTCCTTACAGAGTCCAGACAGGTTTGTGGGGGCAGGATGCTGGACGAGGTGGTCTTGATGTCCTTCTCTCCAGCAACCAGCAGAGTCCAGCAGGAGTTTTGTTCCAGGCCTGGCCAGAGATGGACCCTGCAATATCTACTTGGTGTCCGTTCATCTACCTTATGTTCCACATTCTTTCCTACTGAAGAGTTGTCAATTCACATCCTATTAAGAGCTGGATCCCACATTACTATGGTCAGGCTGCATCTGTCCACATCTCATTTGACACTCGGAGCTGTCAGGTGAGCTACCCACCTACAGAGGGCTCTAGTATCCCTCAGTGTCTGGGTGAGGTCATTTTTCCCTACATGCACTGTTCCATAGATGTCTTTGAACATCTCCTCTCCCCATCACCAGGGACCAAACCAAGGGGCAGGAAGGTAGGGATTCTCGGAGGGGTAAGATGGCAATTCTCAGGTGGTGGTGACTCTCAGGAGGCGGTGACTGTCAAAGCGCAAAATCCTCATACAACATGGACATTTTCCACAGTCTTCCCAAATCTTCCTGCCACATTTAGTATTGGTGTAGTCTTACTATTTTCTTCCGTTGCTGTTGCTGAGCTATCTTTACTGCGGCCACTGGTTACACCTCCAAGCCCAAAGCAAAAGGTAAATCGCAAAATATCCAACACATAATGGAAAAGCCTGTGTCTGGCCGATGCGGGGCTTTACGCTTGTACACACAGAGGCACAGAAAGGAACTAACAAAGAACATTGGAAACATGTTTCCAGTTTTAAAACATAAACAATCCAGCATCCACCGTGGCTCATGACGCTAAAGAGTGGAACGTTTACTCCCAAGATGAGAGAAAAAGCAAGTTCAATGAAGTGGCTAAAAAGATCCATTAAAATGGTGGAAATGAGATGTATTACAGATGGCTAGTGGACAAAGACAGCTGAAGATTCGCAATTTGAGAGAACGGTAGTACAGAAGGATACTACTGTATCTAGGGAAGATAATGTTCAGGCGGGGGAAGGTGGTGAGTGTCAGGCTGTGCGGGGGAATTTGAGTTTTGGCATGCATCGCTCTCTGTGGAGCTACTGGTGCTCACACATCAGAGCTCCACTTCCTCCAGGCACAACATGCAATACACAAAGGTGGTAGAAATGCATGTATACAGACCTATACACACACATCACGTGCTTGTATCCATACATGGACACACGTACACAGATAAGCGTACACACGCTCAGACACTTACTGTACATACATGTGTTCCCTCCAGCCATAAGCACTGCTCTGCAACCTAATTAAGAGAACAATTAAGTCTGAGGCGATGAGGATTGAAAATGAGGGCCGCTCTGTGTGTGTGCACGTGTGTGTGTGTGTGTGTGTGTGTGTGTGTGCAATCATCAAGCTCATACATCTAACTAAAGAATAAAGCCAGAATGTCAAGCATTTGGTCCCTTAGAGCTGAAGTCTGCTCCAACTCTCACTTCTTTTAAATCGAGGCTTAAAACTTCTGTTTGCAACTACAGTTTGTTCAGTTAAATTTGGGTCATATCCAGTATTATCATATCATGCACTGCGCTGTCATCTTCACTCTCCTGTTTTATTCAAGTGTACCTTATTCTGTGTATTTATATCGTGTTCCTTTTAAATTTTGTGGTAATGATTTTCATTGTATAGCTCATGTAAAGCACTTGAAATTGCCTTGTGATGACATTCAAATGACACAATGTCCTATAACTAAACCTCCACAGTGTCAATAGCTGTGCCATGGGTGGCACGGTGGAACAAGTGGTAACACTGTCGCCTCACAGCTAGAAGGTCCTGGGTTTGATTCAGAAAGCGGAGAAAGAATTTCACAAATGCATGCCGTGTGCAGTTTCCCCCTCAACTCTGCATGTTGTGTGTAAAATTGTGACGAATAAAGGAAATCTTAATCTTAATACCGGTGGTGGCATGGTGGCAACACTGTCGCCTCACAGCTAGAAGGTCACAGGTTCGATTCTCGCTGTGGGCGCTGGGGGCGTGTCCTCCACCATGCCTTCAGTGCCTGCTGCTCGAGGAAAAAAGGGGCCTTTCTGTGTGGAGTTTGCATGTTTTCCCCGTGCTCACCTGGGGTATCCTCCATAAAAAAATACCCCCACTAAAAACATGCAAGAAGTTCACCACCTGAGCAATGGTGATGAAAAGAACTGGGTCCCCGGGCGCCAGTCGGATGGCAGCCCACCGCTCCTGGTCTGCCGCGGAGGAAGGACTTAGCAGGATGGGTTAAAGGAAGGTTTACAAAAACAAACTGCTTTTTAACACTTTCCTGATTTCTGCTGGATATCTCTCATATCTCCAAGTTCTGGTTTTCATACTGTATCTGAAACTGAGAGTTTGTGCGGTCAGTTCTAGTTTAGGAAACTTTTATGAACATACCGTAGGGTCCTGTCGAAACAATTCAAACCTATCATAAACCCATGCTGAAAAGGCGGTGTTTTTCGACGTTTGAGGATACATGATGTTCATCTGACAGAAGTGATATTCCATCTGAGCTTATACCATAACATAGGTCTGTGCTGGCAGCACAAACAGGCTTCTGCAGCCAGGACGCCAAGAAGCAGGAAAATATTAAACAAAGGAGGAGAGAGCAGACGCTGAAAAATACCTGCTGGCCCAATACTGAGGCTCCATATGCCCAGCTTTACCCTTACTGCTGGCTGACTGCTGGCTGGGCAGCCTGTATGCTCACTCTCTCCCAGGCCTGAACACACACTTACACACACAAATACGCAGACAGACACAGACGCAGACACACACACACACATGCAACACACGCTTCACTGGGGACAAGCCAGCAAGAGTAATCCTGGCCTACTTTTCTGCCCGGAGCGTACTGCAGCACCGTCTACACACACCACCACTACAGAGGAGGGAAAGGAGGTGCAGGAGGGGCGGATGAAGAATGAGAGGAGATGGAGGGGAAGTTAGGAAGAGGGTGGAGGGGTGACGGAAGATGGAGGGAGCGGTTAAAAATCGGAAAGAGTGATGGAAAGGAAAAGGATGACCGAGGAGGGGGGACTGTCTCAATCGCGGTTTAGATGGTGTTGGCAATTAAAGCGGATGAGATAATGACAGAAAGAACACGAAATGGAGGCATGTGAAAGGGAAGGAAGTCAAGCTGGATGACACAAAGAGGGAAAAATGAGAAGGAGATAGAAGGAGTGAGAGGGACCAACAGAAACAGGGTTGGAGGGAGTCAGTGAATCCTAATAGAAACCAGTGCAACAGCGGAGCCTCCTGCCAAACTGGGGTGGGGGGGTGGGGAGGTGTTGGCTGCTCTTTTCCAAATAAGCGCATTAGTTAGTGCCACTTCCTCTTGCCGGGAGTTCCTGCTGCATATTCTGAGGAGCCCCAAACCACAACGGGGAATATTTTTACTCTGCTCCCATTGACAGGATGAAAAATGATACCTGGAATATGTAAATAAATGATTACATCACACAGGACAGCCATGAACACATGCATGCCTTTCACTCAGCCGCCCACAACATGTATTAAGACAGAAAAAATGTTTGTAAATAAACTGAGAATTTATATATTCAGCCACTCCGGTGACTCATTCATTCATTCCCTTCAGGGGCACACATGCCATAGTTGTTGTTTGCTTTGACTCAGGGTGTAATTACTGTGTGTATCCAGAGACTGCACAGAATCACTCTATGAATCATGTTTCCATACGTCTGTGGTCGAGTAGTTTCCTGAATCCAAATTAGTTGCCAGGGAAAGTAGCATGTTATTACGGGCCATGAAGAAAGATGTTTTATGTCGTAGATTAATCGAGATTTGTCTCGAAACATAATCGTTATTAAGCTGGTGGCACAAGTACCTGAATAAAGGACAAAGGGGCAGAGAAGACGGTAAATCATGTCACTGTTACATCATAGCATCTGTTACGGAGGAGAAAATATTCATTCATTTGAAATAAAATTAATGATGACAATTGAAAGAAGAATTGAAAAAAGTCATGAAGCACCAACCAGAGAAAACTGTCCACGCAAAAGACATCCACTACATCACTTAAAAATCTGGTTTATACAGAAGGGAAAGCAACCAGACATCAGCTGGGCCTCTGTCGCTGCACACCAGCATAAAACAAGTTTAACTGTGACTTGTGTACGTTTTTCTTCTTCAAAGGACACATCTCTCAACTTGGAACAAATGCTTCTACGTGCAGTACTTTGTCATACAGCTCGTGGACAAAAGTACTGGGATACGACAGACTGCAATCAAATACAATGCAAACACAAGCTATAGTCTCAAAAGGTAGTAGTTTGTAATGCAAAGGTGTGATATTGTACCACCTGATCACCATCCAGTGCAAGAATGTCAGAGAAAACTCTGCAGACAGGTCACGCTCAGTGCCTAATTTTCCACAGCATCTGTGCGGAGAAACCATAGTGTGGTTAAGGTTTGGGGGAAAGATTGTGGTTATGGCAAATAACTAAGGTGTATCTGAGGTACGGTTAGGATCAGGTCACTAAAAACACCTGGATACACTCAGGGAAGGTGATAATAGTTAATAAGAAGGCAAACGCTGACTGCAGGTCTGTGACAGGATGTGAATCCCCGGTCTCCAGTGTGCATGCTGGACCCTGTGCACTGATCTCCACATGTATACTTTCTGCCTCAGTACATACAGGCCGCACTCCTTCCTGCACTGGCATGGGATGCTGGCTTTGGATGTAAATTGTGAGGTGACCCAAACAAAATATGAAACTAATTGCTAGAGATACTGGGATGAGATTCCATTATACTGCCGTGCATTTCCTATGTTTTGCCCACCTCATTTATATTTAAAGTACATTCGGCTTTCTAGGCCAGTCCCACTAAAGTACAGTTAATTATGTGCATCCTTCTTCTTCTATCTGTTCCTACAGTACAGAAGTGATATAATGAGCACTTGTGCTGCATGAATCACTGATACTGCACTCTTAAACTAGACAGGGGTGCATGATTATTTTTTGGTCAGCAGGGAGCAAGAAAATGTTCGGAGCAACCCCAAGGCCTTTCTGCCTTGAAGAAAAAGAAAAATATAGATCGCATGAGAAGGGGGGAAGGGTATTTAAAGGGTCAGGTCACACACACACACACACACACACTCGCAGTCGTCCCACTGCTCTGATCGCTTTCACTGATGAAAGGTGTGTCTCTGCTCATGGGTCGTTTGTCGCGGGCATCTCCACGGACGGCTCATTGGAGAGTGCAAGGACCCCTTCATCTTTCACAGTGACAGGTCTCGGACACTGGGCCCCCGTGACAGACGACCAATAACTCGCCGGAGGGGGAGTGGAGCTAATGGCCTTGACTCCACGCTTCGGTAATGATCGCGTCCAGATTTCAAGTGTCACACACTGATGTCGGACCCCTCCCACAAAACACGGGCTGTTGTCGCCGTGTGTGGATGGGACACGGCGAGGGTGCGACCTCACACACTCACGCTCCTCATTCTGATTCTAAACTGGGATGGTCGGGTAAAAGTATGCTGGTGGGCCAAGTTCTAGCCTCCATTAGACGAACACACAGCAGAGAGTTGTCAATACTGATCTTGTCATTTGGTTGAACAGCAGACTCAGCTCAGGCTTCACTCTGTGGCGCACTCAGTCTTGTCACAGCTAAGTCACATCTCCATTATGGTCGCAAAGTCCACTGGAAGAGATTCAGAAACGGAGTCTGGTCTTCTGCAGCCACACTTCCAAGACTGTTTAAAAGCCGTTTTGCTGATATTTTTTGGTCTTTTATAAGCATATTGAACGCGTTGGCAGCTCATTTATTACAGATGTGGTAACAGATACTTCATGGTTGGATTTTATTTGTTTCAAACTGCAGCACACATCTCATCTTTGTTTCGTATTTCCTTAACATCACACATCAGCAGAAGGAAAACAGCATTCCTTTTCCTGCAACACGGACTCTGGAGACGACAGAAACAAACAAGGCCTATATTCACTAAATGTCAATAAACGTATGCATTTACACACATTCAAAAGTCAAGTTCACACGACGGCCACGTGAGCTGCTCAAGCAGAAACAGTCCTGGAGCGTGATGACTGCAGAGCGGAGAAAAGAGCTGCCTGTGAGCTGGTGTGGTGGACGCTGGCGGTTACAGAGCTGTTTACAGCCGAGTGTGTTTCAATGGAGATCTTAAAAACTGCACCTCCACTTTAAAAAAGGAAAAGATTCCCTGCGTGCTCCCACACCACCGTTCTGCAGCCGAACCTGACCTTTGACCTTTCAGCACTCAGCGCTGCAGCATGTCTGAGCTGCACTGAGATCAGCTTCCTCAGTGAGGAAGTCTATTTTATGTTGCTATTTTATGTTTTTTATCTGTGCTTTCAACTGAGCATAAAATGGTAGAAGGTGACCATTTTGTAAACCTATAGGCAGGAAGAGACTGGTGACAAGTGTGACGCATCCCATAAATACTCATATGTCCTTGATGCATCCATACTGCAGACGGTGTTAATTAGTAGAAACGAGAAACAGCCAAAAAAAAAACAGCCGGCCTGTTTATATGGTTCCCACAGGCTCCTGCAGGTGTCGAAGAGAGTTTGATACAAGGTGCGAGGTAAACTTAATTATGCCTTCAGGGAAAACAAGAAATAAAGATACCACAATAATACAGTAATCTGATCTCTACGAGCACTCACTCGCGCTCAGTTGTCCCCTGTAGACCCGTCCATGAATGCATTCAGCACCTCCTATCAGCGGATGAAACACAATACGAGTCTACATCAAAGTAAAGAGCAATATTCAGCTCAGGTGGATCAACACGAGGCACAAAGAGCACCACGCTCTTGCACATGGTTTTGAACTGTCCCTTCTCCTCCGTCCCTCCATGAATTCCCCTGTAATTCTGCACCTTTCTCACGAAGCAGGAACCTCTTAAAATCATCTTTAAGGAAGCGTTTTGAAGTGACTTTGAGTGTTAAAATGAAATTCAACAAGATGTTCCTCCCCCGCCCGCTCGTATCCATCTGCATGCTCTCCACGGGTGAAAAGATCTAATGCCTCCCCACAGTTGTCTGCACGGTGGACGCTTGACGGGCCTTGTCTTCACATGTAACTGTATCCCTTCCAGCGATGAGGGCCTACCCAGCAGCTTCTCATCACTCGGCGGAGAAGACGCTAACCACGATTAGTAATAGCCCCATTGATTTTCACTGAGTAGTGTTCGCTTGCTCCAATCCTCCACGCTCAACTAAATCATGTCAGAGATATTAAAGCGCTGCTTCGTTTTTGTTTTTTTTTTTTCTAAAGGGCACATTTCACATTCAGCAAGAGAGATCAGGATCTATTAGGGCATTTGTGATTGCACCGAGTGCGAGTGCTGACAAGAAAGTGAGGGCTCCCTGCGCCAGACAGCATGGGATTTAGTCTCTCACAATTTAACTACAGAGGCGAGTTCAGGGGAAATAATATCATATTGACCTCGTGAAAAACTGAGTAGTTAAGTACTTTTGTCTCTCCGAAGCCCACTGAGACTCACCTCGTGGTATCAACCCACACATGTTCAATCTCCAGAAATAATCACCCAATACTAATCACAGAATAACATAGGCAAAGGATGTAATTATGATTTTTTTCTTTTTCTACCATTGTAAAACCTTAAGGGGTGTGACACAATAACCTTTCATATGCCGAACGCCTCATTTGGAATTGAAAATTAGATGGAAGGACATTATAAAAAGATGAATAAAGAGGGGTGGGGAGGGGTTGCGGGGGCCATGAAAACTGAACTCCTGCTTATGAATATGCATATTCATATTTGGACCCTGGTCTGTGTGAAAGACAATGGGGACTCCAAAGTTTGCTGGCCCCTCTGAGTGTATTCAGCCTCGTCCCATACAAAGACACAAATTTTCCGCTGAGGCCTAGTCAGAGATGGCGTGGAGGGAAGCTCAAGCACCCCTGAGTGTCCCTGAATCAGACAGACAGGAAGTGGTCCTGCAAGAACCCCCGTCCCCACGGCGATTCCCATGAATTCCCACAATTCCACTGGCCCGTTGGTTGGTTACTTATTCAGCGATGCGCCACCGTGCTCCCCTTGAACGCAGTCATAAAGGGACAAGAGGGGGTCGAAGAGCGAAATGGAAAGAGATGAAAAAAAATCATATTTCATTCACCGTCACAACATGACCCAGATAACAGTAGATTGCCCTTTTTAGTCAGGACAAAATTGCTTTTGTGTCCGAAGTTACAAGAGCGAAAGAGAAACAAAAAGCCAAACGAAAAGGGGGTGCTTCAAAGGTTAATCCGTTACAAGCAAGATCAGAGCGTCCCTTCTTTAAGGAACAGAGGCAAATCTATCTCTTTTCTTTTTCCCTCCTTTCTCTTTTATGTCTGGCCATAAAGAGCCGGTTTTATGTACACTCGAATGGCTGAGGCTCACAGAACATGCATGCGAATGAGAGGGAACCACAGGGGACCGATATATCTTTACAAACATATATGCACATAGAGAGAGAGAGAAAGACGAAGGGAGATGGAAAGATCGAAAGACGGAGATAAAGAGAGACAAGAAAGTAAGCAAGAAGGAAAAGGGAAAGATGCAGAGATGGAAAAGGGAGGGTTGAAAGAAGGTTATGGTGGAGAGAGGAAGAGACAGAGGGAGAGAGACAGTCTGGAGGAAAAAAGTGGAAGAAAAGCAGTCTGGTGCTTTAATCGCAAAATCAGAGCTGAAGGAGCGAGGCAGGCATGCAGTCATCATAACGGATCCCATCTGAGAATGCTATTACAGGCCTGGCTCTGGTTGTGGCTACGCTACTGGGCTTACAGCACCAGCGCTGAGGCTTTCTACTTCGGCCATGACCTGCCTTTAGTACCTGCTAAAAAACTGCGCCTGCTTAATATCAGAGCTCTCATCGATTCCCAGGCTGCGGTGGTGTAGTGCTGCAAATAAGAGCGCTGCCTTAAAACAGAATGTGTGAAACTTTGCCTTTTGCTCACCTCAGCTAAACACTGAACATTTTATTTGAGAGAGAATTTCAGCATTTCAGAAATTGGGTATTTCAGTCCAAACAATACTAACAAAATATTCCCAAATTGTGCGAGAGCTAAGCTTATACTAATTCCTGCTTTTATTAATCATGAGAAGAATCCAGGGCAGAGCAGGGAATTTAAAATGTATGTCTGAGAAACTCTGAGCAGCTGAAACATCGTAGCTCCTTTCATTAATGCTTCGTTGATCATTGTAAATCTGATTATACTACCTTCTTTCATTTGTTGTCTGTGAGTTCCTGAAGCTTTGCATGCTGTAAATATGGGCTGTAAGTGGCATAAATGTATCAAAAGTACACAGTCCGAGCCCAGTGTTTGTAACTAGATTGCAACCTTGACTGCAACTTGCTTCTACAAGAATGTAACACCAAAGCACTGTGCACTGCGCCTTTCCAAAACATGGATTTCACTCTCTTTCTGCAACCAAAATGCTTTTGTATTAGAAAAGGACCATCCCCATCACATATTTACAGGACAAGTCTGTTGAGCACATGCCAACTTACCTGCAGGACTGGAGGATGGAGTGATGGATGGAGGGAGAAGGAAGGTGGAGAGGGGGAGGAAGGAGAGATGCTAGAGGGAAGCAGGAGTCTGGAGTTAAATATTAATCCGTGGTGATTCATCTGCTGTGGAAGCCTCCAGGCTCCTTCTGCATACCGCCAGCTGTTGGCCCCTGTCTCTTGGCCCTGGACCTGGATGTGAAAGGCTGGGCTGTTGCCCAGAGTGCCCAGGCATGAGCTTCCTTGGCTGGGGGAAAGGCAGCGCAGGCCAGGGCAGGTGGTGGACCTGGCTGGGACGACAGTGTGCGAAAGTGTGTTTGTGTGTGTGTCTTACAGGGTGTTACACATACTGTATAACCACAACTCTAGGGTCTGACAGTCTTGCGCTGGAGTCACCACACTATGGAGGGCAATGAGGCTTGACACTGTCGGGTTGTGAGGCCCGGTGGTGCTGTAGGGGTTCAAAGATGGAGGGATGGAGGAGCGGATGGAGGCAGGGAAGCTGGAGGGATGGGGGGGGCAGACTGACTGAAGTGCATGTCGAGCTTTTGTGCTTTGCAGAAATATGTATGTAAAAATAATAAAGTAATAAAACACATTTTTATATAAAATAGTATCAATTTGCTATTTCTGCTTTAAAATAATAGTGATTTAGCCAATAATCAATTCACTGAAGCTAAAAAATCCAAGGAAAATACAGTATATCATAGTGTCGCACACACTGTTTGACTGACAGGCCAAAACGCCAACACAGTGAACACCGAGCACTCAAGACTTCACAAAATCTGTAACATGAGCTGATGTTTTCATTTTGATCTGGACCAGATCAACAGCAGTTACAGTAATCATGAACAGTGTGGACCGGAGCACAGTAGACCACAGTAGATTTGAAACCCGCTTTCCGTATTCACGCTCGTTCATTTCATCTTGGTCATCCATCGAGTTCGAACATGTGACCTGGCGTGTCAGAGTGAGGCGGCCAGGCGGTCTCACACACAGCTGCTGCTTTGGCTATCGCTGAAAAGCTAATGTACCTCGGATGATTTCACTTCAACAAGTAAGTTGAGGGTAGAAGGAAGCTGGAAGAGTTTTGTAGGTGCCAGTAAAGAAGAACTCAAGGCTGTGTAAAGCTTAGAAAAGCCTCATAAAATGTGAACTGAGCAGGAACTGGTACACGTATCAAATGTAGTCTAAACGTTGAGTACAGCTAATGTTAGGGACAACTTCAAACAACACAACAGCCTCACTTTTCATAAATTGGCAGTAAATTTCAGGTCCAGCATGTGCTTCTACCACTCACTTTCAATCAGTAATTACTGCAGGTTAATGATTACAATTTCAAAAACCACAAATGTGTGTTCCCTACCGTGTGGCTTAACTTTACATCAGCACAGTATGAAAATCAACTTGCAGATGCAGTGAGCGTCATTTATGTTTTCGGTCAGTGTTAAGGGGGAGACTCCGTTCTGGTTTACAGGGTCACTGTGTAGCCTATGCACGTAGCTGATGTGCACCACCTCAAAAATGTAACTACATATCGGGCGGCTACAGAAATACCACATTAACAGCAACCGTGATTAGTTAGCCAGGGCTGCTTGCCTTTTTTTTCCCAGAAGTTTCCAATGGAAGTGGAGATTGCTGACAGGGAAGGTAACACTGAGTCGAAAGAAGGCTCAGATATCTGCTAATTTTCAGTGAGACGCACAGAGCAAAACCATTTCCACTGCAAATCTTCAGCTCACTGTGACCTGAACTCTCTACCACAGTGAATACAAAAACGGAGACACTGCAACTGCATGTCAGTAATCTGTTTAGTAATGAGACTACTCAAGAGGAAAAAGAAGTTAACAAAATGTAACTCCAGTTCTATGAGTAATTCTGCAGCCCACTCTCAAGGCCTAAGATCTGAGTCCAGCTGCCTCTTATGTCAAGTACAAATGCAGTTTTACACTATGAGATCAAACACCTGAAAGTAGGCACTCCTTTGAAAACTTAACCTTGTTGTTTATTTAGGTTTGTGTGACGCTCATCTAAAAGAGAAGTGGAATAACTTCATATTTAACCATATAAGCTTGTTGTTTTGTCTTCCAAGTTTTATTTTACAGAAAAAGTAGCTTGTGAATGTATCTATCACTGTATTTACAGTACCTTTATAGTGTCATTTAGCCATGGAGGTACATGACGAAGGTGGGATCAAAATGGAAAAAGATTATGCAATTACAATCCTTTCCCGGAGAACAATGACAGCGCTCAATGCCGTGCAATCGGGTATTTGCAGATTGTTACCACTGAGCTTCATAGGAAAGCAGAGGAAAATGAGAAAACAGCAGGATGCAGTCAGCCTGTGATGAAGATACTCACAGAGTAGACTGTAACTACAAAGAAACAAGAATCAAAAAGAGGTGTTTCTCGCTGTTTCTCGGCAGCTCTCCCCTGAGCTCGCTGAGCCTTGCCTCAAACTACGCTGTTTGACTTGTTTCAGTGCTCACTTTAAACCACAGAAGAAAGAGGAGGGATGTGATCGTGCCGAATGAAAAAGAGAAATCTTCCTCAACTGCAACAGGAGCCAACAGAACTCCATAAAAGCTTGACGAGTCTTCTCAGTTTTCCCCCATTTGTATGTTGCCTCCTTCCACTGTTTTCTCCTGTTTCTCCTTCTATAAAGTGTTTCACTCCGGGATGACTCACTCTCCATCTGAGAGAGGTAAAAATAGCTTTACAAAACACTGTAAGCGCCGACATGAAAGTGAAACTCTAAGGTGTGTGAGTCAACATTCGCAGCGTTTATCTAAAGAACACATTTTTCGAGATCAATCCACCTGAAATACCGAGTCACACATTTTAAACGGGGCTACGGTAGCTTTTTGGAATCGCTTGTGTCACATCACGTGGAGGTCTGACACACACCGTCATGGCCGAATTGAAGGCATTTCCTCAGAAGAGACTGTTGGGGAAAGTTCTTACTGGACGTTTTTTCCTGCAGTTGCTTTGCAACGGCTTGTTAGCGCTCAGAATTCCTCACTGAAACCAAGGAACACAGCTGAGCCCATTAACACCCTCCATACTCTCTGTCCATGTTTGACATCACACAGCTCTTTTCTGAATACATTACATCTTCAAAACCACTGTTTCACAATGTGTGTCCATGTATGATGCCCACCCACTCTTACCGTACCGTTTCACAGGGCAAAGGCTGCTGAGGAGGAGGGTTACTACAGCGTCTTCGGGAAAGAGAGAAAAAATCTGAGAGGAGAAGAAAGAGAAAACGCTGGGTCATGAATTATAGAGCAGATCACTTTCGTCTGGGTCCAGGGAGAGAGGGAGAGACCACAAGAGAGAGAGATTCACCCCTTATTCTTCCATGCCCTGTCTGGTACGTGGGAAGCCACTGGGGAGAGCGATTTATGGCCAATTGAAGCGGCAGCAACATCCCTCGGAAGGCAACGAGTGGATCCATAGCAACGATCCTAGCGGGGCATATTAATCCCCTGCTTTATGTAGTGCTAAGTGTACAATAGTAATCAGGATTGGAGTAGGCCCCACTGATCATTAAGGGAAAAGGCTATATAAAGAATTCATAATGGGATTAGCCCACGGCGAATGGAGAAAGAGAGAGAGACAAGAGGGTGTGTGGGTAGATGTCTGGAGGATGAGGACAGGGAGAAATGGGCAGAGGGAGGGCGGGTGGATGGTTGAAGGGAGGGAGGGAGGGGTGGCACGATGCTGGAATTAAATCACCCATCAAATTGCACGGAGGAATTTTAATTTACAGGTTAATGTCGTATTGTGTGACTAATCACAGCCAACCGTTTCGATGAACCAGTGGAAAATCGGGGGAAAGCAGAGGCTGCTGCAGCAAAGTGGAAATGCCGTGTGCAGTCGTTCCTGGTGAAAATGCAGGGTTTTGATGATCACAGGGAATCTCACATAGCATCCTTTAAAAGCTGGTATCAGAGCAGAGCAGGATAAGCAAAAGTAATCCGATTACTTTATTCACAGTAAGGGACTTCCTTTCCATATGGTGTGAAAGTGTAGCAGTAGTTACTCTCTGCTGCTCCTAAATGTGTAATCACACCAGTTCTAACCTACTTTGTCAGGTGTCACTTATGTGACTGCTGTATTTTCAGTGACTGGCCTTCTTTGCATCAAATTACTGTGCCATTAGCACATTTTTCTCCTGAACAGGTGGTTTCTTGCAGTGCTCCTTGATTATTAATTATGCACCACTCTGTACCTGTAAGATGTAAAAACAGTTGCATACCAAAGTAGGGCCTCATTTATGGAGGCTTCCTCCTGTTCATATTTGGCCTTCTCCAGCAGCATACACAGAAAATCACACGACATTAGATGCCAGTAGATGCTTGCCAGACTGCGGCGGTAGTCTGGGCACGTCCAACGGGAAGGACACCCTAGGGCAGATCCAGAACATGCTGAAGGGGTTGACATATTCCAGCCAGCGTGGGAACGCCTCGGGATCCCCCGAGAGCAGCTGGACGTGGCTGGGAAAAAGGATGCCTGGGCTATTGTGCTTAGTGTGCTCCCATCGCACACAGTACCAGGTAAGCATCTCAAAATGGATGGATTTATTGGCGGTGTAGACAAACTTCTAAACTAAAGCATGTAAGGGCTGTCAGATTTATCATAGTAAAGAAAAGCAATCCCGCCTTTAAACAACAATTATCTTTGGACAAATGCTGAAGTGGTTTTATAGGATGACTGTTTCACCTTATTCATGAGGTACACTAATTCTAATTTACACTCAAGCTAATTTGCTTGTTGTGCAACACATACATCTATGTTAGAAGAGGGTACACAGCTTTATTCAGTGTCAGTTATTCTCAGAAATCAGTCATAAGCATGATTTGAAAAATGGCTTTCAGATTGCATTAATGAGTGTCTTTGATATGTGATGCCTCTGTGGTTCTGGTTGTATGAGAGAGCAACATGCACAAGCACAAAGTGAGCCTGCCAGCACCATTTCAAAGTAGTTAGTTATTGCCAAATATGTTACGATGCCAATTCAGTACTCCAGTACTTCAGTACAGAACTCCAATTTCATGACCTTTTGGGTGTGGCTCGGTTCACTTATGCAACAGTACTGTGAAAAAAAACACCTTGACTCTATCACCAGGCCAACAGCAATCACAAAGTAAGTTCAGCTGAAGCCTTTTCGGTACTAATTCTATCTAGGGCCTTGGCTCAGCTTGCTTTGGGTAGCTCCTTCATCACTGCAGCAGACCGGGGGGAGGACTTTATTACAGCCACAGCTCGTTAGCTTGAGTGGTCTTAATGAAGCAGCGTGGCGATCAGACAGAAATCATGCTGCTGAGGCCCTGCGTCATTACACCAGCCTTTAATTACGTTGATATATGGCTGGGGTGGGCCTAGATACCACAGAAATTCACCAAGTCTTACCAGACTTCACACTCATTTCAGCTTATTCCAAAGTATATTTCTCAGATACACGCTCATGAGGCAAATACCAGGAAATTGTACTAATATTGTTGATAATCAATATGTTGCGCCATTAAATTTGAATTTCTTATTGTAGAGTTGACTGTTTTAGAACCAAAACACCTCTGAAACAACATCTAGACCATCATTAGACAATAAAACTCTCCACTGGATGTGTGGGTAGTGTTTTCAATCCCGGCATGCTTCTCGGCACAGCAGGTGGGAGAGAGAATCTCAGGACAGATCGGGAATTGAGGCCAAGTCTTGGTGAGATCGGAAAAGCAACTTGACTGGGTGACAACAGACTTGAAAAAGGTACTGTTGTGTTTCATTACTATTCATGAGTTTAGTTCAGAATGGATTCTCCAACTAAGTAGGGGAGAAGGACTTCCAAAAAGCCCTTGAGGGGTTTCGGAATAAGCAAAACATCAGAGTATAGAGTCAAATGGTGACAGTAAAAATACCAAACAGGCCAAAAACCTGAATACTTTAAGGTACGATGTGCCTACAGTACAAGAGATTTTTTTAAAATACTTTCCCATAAAATGTGTCCTTTACTTAAATGTATCACATGGACTAGGATTGGGTCCCCATTTTGTGTATCTTGTGCATGTGGACGCAGTAGTTTTACTCTATTCCACTGGCCTTCAGGTGGCAGCAATGCGCCAAGCCATGCTGTAATGTGCCCATAAACAAAGGGAAGAAGACGACTGCACGCTAATAACCGCAGATTTAAACAGCTCTAGATATAAAACAAATTGCACATGTTTTATGGGGAAAGAAATTAATCCAACACATTGCTAACAATCATGGACACACACAACAATAATATTAACATAACTTTTGTTTGTTTACAAGAAAACTTCATCTTTAATTGGCCAGTATAGTTTACATAAAGTAATTTTAAATACTTTGTCATAGTTCTTCTTGGCCTTTACCAACAATAATGTCAAACATATAAGGAAATAAATAATTTATCACAAATGGTTTCAAGTGATATGAAAGCTCTCCCTGATTCTTCTTAATTATTTTTGGGATAAATACTTAAATGAAGCAGCAGCTCATCTGCAGGAGTAAAACATTAGTGTCTGGCTTCCGCTGCTGCTGTGTGAAACATATTCCACTTTTCTTTCATTGGACTCAGAGTTATGATAGCTATATTATGTCATGCTTCCCTACCTCCTTCATTATTCAAAATGAAGAGAAATCCAGTTATATAATACGAGGGCAGAAGTTCTTATGAGATTTGGAAAGCTCAGCACAAGACATCTCCACTCTGTGTTAATTGGTTTTGCTTTTGAAAGGCCATCATTTTCTTTCGGGCCCATTAACCATAATGCTCCAGAGTCCAGGATTAGTTCGCACTCAGTAAGACTGCTGTGTTGTCGTTAAATTCAATTTAACGGGGCACCCACCAGTGCTAATTACTGCTAACCCCGCTTACTGCTCCATGTTAGTTTGGTCACTGTCCCTGTGAAAGGATTTCTGTGTTGAATCTGTTTTCCTTCACCTCTCGGCCTGCTGGTTGGTTTTTTTGTTGGGTGGTAGTCTGAGGTTTACCCAGTTTGATGTTCTCAATTGTTCTGCTGTGAACTCCTTGCATTTTAGATAACAACACAATCAGCTATAACACAAGACACTACACTAACAAGCTTACAGGCAGCAAGCATGCGCATTGCACATGTGAACGTGTGTGTGCATCTGTGTGTGTGTGTCAGAGCGTGGGAGGGGGAGAGGGAGGAGGAGGAGAGAAGGCAAGATGGTGGATGTGACCATGTCAGTGGCTGGTTCAAGACGGCAAGGCTTGACAAAGAGATATGAGAAGATGAGGACATGTTCACATGTCTCTAACAACAAGAAGCAAAGCTGAGTTATACTACCACTATCTGCACCTTTAAAGTGTGTGTGTGTGTGTGTGTGTGTGTGTGTGTGTGTGTGTGTGTGTGTCAAGGCCTGTAAAGGGACGTGGATGTGTGTTTAGAAAAAAGAGAAAGAGGGAAAGGCACTCAAAGCAAAGCAGAAAAGATCCTAATTGCCATTTTAGGTGGTACGGTGGAACGGTGGTAACACTGTCGCCTCACAGCTAGAAGGTCTCAGGTTCGATTCCCGAGGTGGGCGCCGGGGGCGTGTCCTCCACCATGCCTTCGGTGCCTGCTGCTCCAGGAAAAAGGGGCCTTTCTGTGTGGAGTTTGCATGTTCTCCCCGTGTTCACCTGGGGGATCCTCCATAAAATAAAACCCCCCTCTAAAAACATGCATGAAGATCACCACCTGACCAATGGTGATGACGAAGAAAACTGGGTCCCCGGGCGCCGGTCGGATGGCAGCCCATCGCTCCTGGTCTGCCGCGGAGGAAGGACTTACCAGGATGGGTTAAAGGCAGAGGAAAAATTTAACCAGTGCATGGCATGTGTGCGCATGTGCATGTAGTGTGTGACAAATAAAGGGGACTTGTCCCTCTGATTCTTCTATTCTTCAAGAACTGTCTCTTCATCACACACCTGGCATGTGGACTCAGGTCAGAGTTCATCAGCCACAGCGCTGGTCTGTGAACTGATGAAGTGCATCTTACTGGCTGTAGCAAAACATACACTGAAGAACATTACTTCACCTGACTTCGACAGTGCTTTTGTTATGTCTAGACAGTCTATTTTTCTTGGATCCACCGTTGGTATTTCTGTACTGCACGTCCACTGATCACTCCTCCCTTGATTTTCTGCTAAAGAAGTTTTGAGTTTCCGTAGGTGTGGCTCATTGTTTTAGTCACACTGTCTTCATACAACGTGTACAGCTTTAGTCTGCGTCAAAGCTATAGATTAGATCATTTACCCTGCTTTACAGGAGACTGCAACGTAACTGAAGACACTCACATTTGATGTGTTCTAGCCACTGTTTCCTTGAACAAGTGACTGAACCTCTACCTGCTTGGCTGTAAATCATTCTGGGTTTAATTTGCTTTCAAAGTAAATGACAGAGCAGTGATGGTTTATTCACAGCACTCCTGCAGTTTTCAGTCTGCTGCTTAGAGAAACTGACCTTTAATATTAACTCTCTAACCCACTTGGCCAGCCAGATATGCTTAAGAAACTTTTGCACAGGACGCAGGTAAAAGATTCATTATTCAGCCCCAGGAATGGGCAGGGGGAGGGCTGTTCCAATGGCTTTTACCTAACTACCCCCCTAAAAGCCTCCCAAGAAAAATACCTGCATTACAGAGCCATGCTGTGGGGAAAGTGTATTCACTATAGAAGCACTCCCACTACCTGAATAAAAGATGAAATATTGAACATAGACTGTGGGGTTTTAAGTTTATTATTTAGGCCAAGACGGTCTAATTGCTCTAATGCAATGGAGTTGATTTTTTTTTCCAGCAAGGTGGAGTCTGTTACTTTGTGAGGGGACCACTTTACAGCGCAGCCATATTTTCAGTGAGGATGGAGTGAGGTCGGTACTGTACGTTCAAGGTAGAGACATTAATTACTTTTTAATTTGTAAGGAGGGCTTTACAGACTCTTCAATTTTTCAGACCCAGGGCTCTTTACCTGAGGCTACAAATGGCAGGGAAGGAAGATCTAAATCTAAATGTAGAAGTTTTTAATGTAGAGAACGATCACGCTGCCTTTATTATTATTAATGAGTAAAGCGCTGCTGCCATCAAAACCAAATAGACCCAGAGGAACCTTTCAGAGTAAAAAGTGTGTCATGAGGTTGAATGAAGGCAGAAAATCTGATGACCACTTTGATTTCTTTTCATTTGATGTATTAGGAATTGTATCACTGGCTTCTTACTTCAAAACAGATTTTATCTTAAAACACTGTATTATTACCTCATCCTAGATGGAAAACTAAGTGCATGTTTTTGTAATGTTAGGTTATTATCTGTTCATTACATCTCTGTGTGCTGCACACTATGTGCCTGCTGGAAGTTGATGCCAAGCTTGAACTGAACATATTCAATTATACAGAGTTTAAGGATTATCAAAGATTCGGTCATTTAACCATATCTTGTTTGGCTGCCGGGCCACTGTCAATTAAATCTGATCAAACCACAGATCAGAGTGTGTTTTTTCTGTTTATAGGTTGAGAGTACAGCTGCATGTGAGAAAAGGTTGCATACATCCTTCTGTGGCGCCTGTCCTCGTCTTATTGTACATTCCTACTTAAATCCCCGGCTGAGGGATGCTGAGGTTGCTGCTGTCAGGTGGGACAGCGGATTGTCCTCTCCCTGCCACCCAGGAGTCCATCCACAGCTGTTTTTTTCTTTCTTTCACAACACAAGACCGCCCACATCACACACAACGCTTCTGCTGCCAAGTCTGACAGCTGCTTCACCCGCCTCCCGATGACCTCTGAACTCGCACCTGATCGTGAAATAAGACGTGCTGCGATTGGTCAGAGTCATACATGTAGTCTTGCCAGTCACTCGACAGAGACACGGCAAGAGCTCATCACGCTGTGATCGTTAGATCAGACATGGTGACCATTGTGAAAGATCCCGGCATTAAAGAAAACTGCTTTCACAAATGCTTCAAGTACTTCTTCCTGCATGGAACCTAAACAAAGCTGAATGTCGAACCCTCAACGCCACTTCTCCAGCAGATTACTCACTGACTACTACGAGTCTTTTTGCCCTGAAGGAGGGCGAGGCACACAGTGAAAGAGGAAGAAAGACCCTGGCATCACCTCTCACAGTCCCTCCTCCACCTCCTTGTGTGCTGTGTTTGACATTTCCCAGCAATGATGGGAATTTTCTCCCCTCTCTCCTAGCAGGAGTCACCCGTCCTCCCCTCTCCAGCGGCCTGTCCCTCCATGCTGAGACCCACACAATTGCTCTACGCTGGGGCCTGTGAAATCCCAGGACGCCGGGGCCCTATGAAATCCAATAGAATGGCTTTTATCCCCTGAAGATACAGTACAAATCATCATTGGTTTTATCTCAGCTGGGGATGTCGATTTATCTAAATGAGCTTAGTCCCTCTAGCTGCCTGTCAGAGTTATTTCTCCAACACCAGCCCCACCCTGACACCCTCCCTTCTTCTCATCTTTTTCCTCTCTCCTCCCATCTCTCAGCTCTTCTCTTCCTCCTCCCTCCCTGATTCGGAGAGGTTTAGATCCTTTCGATGTCTCCGTCCTTTGTTCTCTTGAGAGGGAGGGGGCAACAGAGGACGGGGCAAGTAATGGGATTGGTACCCTGTACTGGGCACCAGTTTTGTTCGAAGCCTGCCTTACTGGCCCAAAGACAAGTGTGTGCATGCGTGTGTGTGTGTGTGTGTGTGTGTGTGTGTGTGTGTTATTCTGAGTCCCTTTAGTGTGCAGTGGAATGTACTTAATCTGCCTGCCATCATAATGCAAATGAAGCTCTCTGGTCCCAGTGGGGAGATACTCTGTGTGTGTGTNTGTGTGTGTGTGTGTGTGTGTGTGTGTGTGTGTGTGTGTGTGTGTGTGTGTGTGTGTGTGTTAGCCAGGCACTTGACAGGGAATGCTGGAAAGCTCTAGAGGGGGCATCAAAGAGTGGGCAAAGGCTTCTGTCACACTAACACAATGGCTCAGGACCAGGTCCAGTTACACACACACACACACACACACACACACACACACACACACACACACACACACACACACACACACACACACATATACCATGCAGGTGAAATGGGGATATGACAGTGGCTGCATTTCCCTCTCGTCCTTAAATGCTTCTGCAAAAGCACTGAATGCATTTTAAAATACGCTCATTTCTGCCCAAAGCAAAATCAAATAAATGAGTAAACACTCAAGCTGAAGTACAAATACAAGCCCAAAAACTTTCATATGAAGGGAAGGCACGTTCTTTTAAAATTCCACTTCATACAGGAACAAGTTAATTTACTAATACAGCTAAATCATGTTCTTAAAATCATGCAGATATACAGTATGAATGATTACAGCAGCTGTAAACTGCATGTCATCACATCTTTGGTGAAATTCATCATAAAAATTGCAGCAAATACATAAAACCACCCAAAAGCTGATACCGGCTGTTTTCAGTCATCTCCCTGTGAAACACAGGCGTTATCGAGATACCTTGTCATAATTTTCTGAATATGTCATCGGGTAAGATTAAATGCGACAGTGAGACCTCTCTATAAATAAAGCTTTCTATGTTCCCTTGTTAACGTGACCCTTGATCTCAGCAGGATTCATGTGAACGAACGACCGAGGACATTGCTTTTTATTTGTAAAACAGCAAAAAACCTTTCTGTTATCCTATCATCCACAATCTCAAGATCAAGGACAAGGTAGATTTTATTGTCCCAAAGGGAAATTACTTCTGCAGAGAGGTTATAAGAAATGCTGTCTCCACATCGCAACTAGAACGATATCTTAAGGGTACAAGCTACAGTCAATACTGAACAAAGGAAAGAGGAAATATACTGTGCACACCAGATCGCTCCAGACAGACGTGCATTCGACTGAAACCCCGCAGTACGTTCTGCTGTGGTGACGGATGCGGTGGGTGTTCCTGTACCCTTTGTTGAGTTTAAATACCACATACTGTGTGTAATTTAGTCTTATACTGTACAGTGCAAGCAGAGGAAGATGATGTAAAAACAGGCAAATGATCAAAAAGACTGAAGAAATCTGCAATGAAGACATAAAGACAAAGCATTTGAGAGAAAGTGAAAAGTCACATTAATGACTCCAGTTTTCAGACAATGCACACTATATCAACTGATGGTTACCCTGCCGGTCGTTTACTGGCTTAAATCGAACATTTCTGTTTTTCAAATATTGATTCATGACTGTCAGGTGTGTGACTTAACAGAAAACTTTTGAAAACTGTCTGCAGCCACAGAAAGACACCAGGCGCTCGCCTCCTCACGCCTGAACTCTGATTCCTCGTTTCCGTGCTTTGACAGTCAAAGGTACAATAATGTGGCCAAACCTATTAATAGCAAGACAGTTAATTAGATTCAAAGATTAATTAACAGCTTATCTAATCCATCAAAGGGCTAAAGATAACCATCTAATTAACAATATGAGTGAAGAACAGCAACAAAGTTTGTCAAACAAAGAACTCTGTCGTTACGTATCAGTCTTATCACTCTTTCCCATCTATTGTTCTCTCCCGTCCCTCTTTCACTCTTTCCCTCGTCCTTCCTCCTTCACTTCCCTCTCTTTCCCTCACGCACACTCTGCCTCCCCTCCTTCCCCTGATGTTTATTGATTGCCAGGGTTCATACAAGAGCATCACTTAATGTGCTTGCTTTCATGTCCTGCCTTTGTTGCCGGGGCCGCAGCCCACGATATTGCAAATTGATCCGTCTCTCCCCGCCACCCTTTGTCAGGGTTTGTGAAGTGAACTACTATTACATTAGCCCCCACTCTCCGATTCGTGCCCCCACCCCTCTACCTCTCCCCCCTCTGAGTCTTTCTGTGGCTCATTCCGTCTCTTTCTTGTCCTTCTGAGGATGGCATCGGCATGGCTAAACACTGGTGTGAGAGCTGATTAGCGGAGCCACACGCCTGACTGCCTGCATTGATGAGCTCCTTGAGGTTTGATGATGTAGCCAATAAACGGACACTTTTGATTATCTGACCTCTGACCTTTTCTGTAAAAACAACCTTCGCCCCCACCCTCCCCTTTCCTCTTCCTCCTCATCATCCCCTTCACGCCTCCTTCTCTCCATTGTCCTTCTCAGGTGACGACTTCAAAATGAGGTCACGCTTGTGTGAACACAAACAAGGGCACGCATCCTCAAGGGCAGTCCATCCTTGAAATGATTGGGTGCAGGATTTTACCGCCTCTGGGTCGTACAAAATGTAGAGGGAATGGTTTTATTTTCATGTCACTGATGACATGACGCATTACCAAAATGAGCTGCTGGTAGGGCCTGGTAATAAGGACTGCTGCATCCTCGCTGCATAGTTAGGGCGATCGCTGCGCATCTTCACAAAGTTCTTCAAGAAGTTACGCAAGTGAAACCTCTGGGATGGAAAACTTCGATGTAACTTGTGATAATCTGTCCCTTTAGGCATTGGAAATGAGTGGACTTGTAAGACAGGCATCCAATAATAAGGTTTTCTCTCACTTCCTCCTGCCCTGGACAACTTGGCAGGAATTTGGAACGAAGACGAAACGCCGGCACTCTTTGACGTGCCTGCGGTCTGACTTCAACATCCTCCTGAGCCGATCAACAGCAGTTCCTGAAGTTTGCATCCCCGACAATGTAATTGCCTGGTGGAGTCTTCTCTCCAGCTTAAGGCAGAGTGCCTGTAATTAAGATTGGATGCCCAGGACCACCACCAATACCACCCCTCAACGCACAGATACGGACTCCACAACCTCCCAAAGCTACTGTTGTCATGGAGAGAAGACATCAGAGGAGGAGGCTGCAAATGTTTGCAGTGATGGTAGCAAGGGACGGGTGGGGGGGTG